>JAIPMN010002989.1:401-10586 GCA_020650975.1 Apostichopus californicus | reverse complement strand
TGGCTCCACCTTAGTAAGTATAAGAGCAATATTATTTTCTGAAGGTCAGAATCCTTTGAGATTGAATGAGGTCAAAATCTGAAAAGACAGTTGACAAAATACCTCCAAACGTAAAACTTGTGTGAAGGTCATATTTGTTATTTAGGATGCCATGCTGCTCATTTAAACTGTTGGAAGAGATCACTAAACTATTTGGCCTGTTGGTGTAAACATGAGATATACTAGCACCACCAGGAAGTGAGATTCTCTCATTTGTTTTAGTTTTGGTAATTAAGAGTGAAAGACAATTTCATGACTATGTCATCATAATTGGTACCTTTAAAAACACTTAAATAGGCTCACATTTGAGCAACAATGGCTGGAATTACAACTTTTATTGATGAAAGCAAATGGAATATAAATGAAGAAAGAAAAGCAGTAAGAATTCCAGAATTTGTTGACCTGTATAACATCTTTAACTTGGAGCATTTCATTGTCATCATTCTTGCACTTACAGTTAAACCTTGGGTACCCAGACATCTTCTATTAACCTAATCCATTATTAAACACTTAATAATTATGAAATATTGTGCATGTATCATTATAAGTCTAGTATTTCTACTCCTGTAGTACAAATCTCATTAGCAAATACAGCATATTTGTCATTGCAACAAGTAAGCAGCTTTGGCATAGAGCTTTTCAATTTGAACATTTATTTCTACATGTTATGACTGTACATCAAGGCCTACCTTTGAGAAGAGGAAAGATTGTTCAAATAGTTGAAATCTTTCATTCTCTTCAGCCCAAAGGACTTTCACTGGACTTTTTACATACAGCAAAAATTGTGGATATTTCTTCAGTAGATATTCTCCCTAGTCAAGTCTTTGTTAGAACAAGGAAAACAATGGCCAGAGAAATCATCAGTTAAGAAACTAAGTTTCAATTATGCAGCCTTTCACAATCTTCCCCGGAATGGAGTAACATAATCTGTCAATTCGTCTCATAATGTGAAGTAGTACTTAATTGGACAGTGCTTGTAATAAATGGGTTAGGTGTGAAATGGTGTGTAGCAGGCAGTGGTTAATATACTGTCAATATTTTAGCATTGCAAGAGATACCAAAGATAACATCAATGTCTAAGTTTTAAAGTCTTTATTTCTATTCATGCACAGTTAATGCAATAAAGTGACATGAACAGTTGTGAAGCATTGGATAGCTTATTATCCTGATGTTTTGCAATTGTGAGCAATCTCCGGTCCTGATGTGTTTGGAGAATCCACCAGTAATTTAAAAGGACTAATAGAAAAAAACTGTCAAGTATAAAACAAAGAAACAGTAGAAAACTGGAAACCATTTTCCAAATGGAACAGTGGACAAGTATAAAGCTAGTAGCTTTCAAGTTATGGGAAGTCTCAATGCACAGTACATTTTAAGATTGTTTTAAACTTTAAGGGAAAGTAATTTCTCAAATTTGCTCCCAATTAAAGTTTTTAGCATTTGCACTATACTTTGCATTTATCATGATACAGGTGTAGTGTCAAGACTGGCTAATCCAACTACACCAATATCCTCATGGGCTGACAGGAATGAATTTGCCAATCTCTTGAAGCTCTGTCAAAATCCTGCTGTTCTTGGTAACAAGCTAATGGAAGAAGTGATCTCATTGATAAGATCACACAAAGACCCTACAAAGCAAGGTAAGAACGACAAACTAATGATCCTAACATACATGATCCTTATTTACCTTATTATTTTATTGTTCAGCTGAAATATCTTACATTAATCAGAATTGAATAAAAAACATGCACAAAATGCTTGGCTGTATTAACATGAGTGGGTTGCAAAGTTTTGAACCATTAAAAGCGGCAACCTCAATGTAGTAACACGCTGTCATTTTGGCAATTTGACTGTGGTGCCCCTAACACTTGGTGTACTGTGCTTAATAATAATCACCTGTTATTGACAGCAACAACTGCTGTGCCCCTATAGTCAAGTTAACTTACATGACCTCATATTGCTCTCAATTATGAAACTTTGATTATTGATCAGACGCCTGAGAATGTGGTAAATCAAAAGTGTGATGTGATCCATGTTTCTGTCATTTCTGTTTGTGGTTCTGTCTAAGAAAGAGCGATATGAAACAGCATCAATAACTTGTACAATAAAGCCAGGGCTTCACTAATACCATGAAACTGAAATGCAATACTGCAAGGCTTAGTTGATGCACTTTTTATAGCACAGAGACAAAGTTAATACTAGCTTATTTCATCATACACATCAAAATGATGAAACCAATTTCTTTCTTAATTACTAACTTGCCAGAAATAAACCCCAAGTTAACAAAAGTATGACTGTAAAAAAAACTCAGGAAATTAAATAAATTCACTTTTACAATTATTCCACCAGAATTTACTAAACATGGTGAATAATGATGTAGAAAAGAATTTTGACTGAAGTCTTGCATCTTAATATTTTTCAAGCAATAAAGAAAGGCATGTATACTGAATATTTGTACAGATTGAAATACACAACAAGTCTCTTTTAATGAACTTGTAAATCATGTTCTAAATGTTATGAATTTATATGTCTAATTTCCTCATATACTACTACTACTACTGGCTATGGTTATTTCTACTGGTATTGTTTGCTTTAGGTCATCTGAGTGGTGGACATACTTTAGGTGGGTGATGACAAGTCTCTCCTTCTATTCTTCATTTCCTGCTTTCTTATTTCATCGTTAACTTTACAGTGTTTTAATGCATATTATACACAAAATTTGCATAATCTTCTTTAAAACATAGTCATGAACAGAGAACAATTTTTTTCAGTATAAAACATTCATCATCGCTTCAAAAAGACTGTTTTACTCGTTGATTACTTTTGTATTAAAAACCATGTGGCCTCCATAATCACCATACCATGAAAATATGAGGGAAAAAAATTCCCATTATTTGTAGTGAGAATGTATGCCTTTCTTAAGTTTGAACTCTCCACAGTAATATCCTAAACTTTTGTTATGTAATTTTGAGTTGTTACATTAACTTCAAAAGTTGCTTGGAACTTTGGCTTCGTGCACCCACTTGCAAAATTGGATCAAACTTGAATATTCTCCAGAATATATTCTGCTTGAATTCACAACCTGTATCCATCATTGATAAATACATAGCATTCATTGCTGTGGAGTATCCATCATTGATGAATACATAGCATTCATTGCTGAGGAGTATCCATCATTGATAAATACATAGCATTCATTGCTGAGGAGTATCCATCCTTGATAACCCATAGCATTCATTGTTGTGGAGTATCCATCATTGATAAATACATAGCATTCATTGCTGCGGAGTATCAATCATTGATAAATACATAGCATTCATTGCTGAGGAGTATCCATCATTGATGAATACATAGCATTCATTGCTGTGGAGTATCCATCATTGATAAATACATAGCATTCATTGCTGTGGAGTATCCATCATTGATAAATACATAGCATTCATTGCTGTGGAGTATCCATCATTGATAAATACATAGCATTCATTGCTGCGGAGTATCCATCATTGATAAATACATAGCATTCATTGCTGAGGAGTATCCATCATTGATAACCCATAGCATTCATTGCTGTGGAGTATCCATCATTGATAAATACATAGCATTCATTCCTGTGGAGTATCCATCATTGATAAATACATAGCATTCATTGCTGCGGAGTATCCATCATTGATAAATACATAGCATTCATTTCTGTGGAGTATCCATCATTGATAAATACATAGCATTCATTGCTGTGGAGTATCCATCATTGATAAATACATAGCATTCATTGCTGTGGAGTATCCATAATTGATAAATACATAGCATTCATTGCTGCGGAATATCCATCATTGATAAATACATAGCATTCATTGCTGAGGAGTATCCATCATTGATAACCCATAGCATTCATTGCTGTGGAGTATCCATCATTGATAAATACATAGCATTCATTCCTGTGGAGTATCCATCATTGATAAATACATAGCATTCATTGCTGTGGAGTATCCATCATTGATAAATACATAGCATTCATTGTTGTGGAGTATCCACCATTGAAAAATACCTAGCATTCATTGTTATAGGATTCAGTGTTTCTTGAGGTGTAAGTCTAGAATATTATAGATATAAGTAAACAAGATGCAGGCAGGATACCTTCTTATGCCTTACAAAAAATGGTCATTCATGTAAAAAGTTTTGCATAACAGTTTCTCATTCATTTGACTTACTTCCTTCCATTGCTTTGCAATGAACTTCATCTTTTGCTTCTAATGAAATGATATCATCATGAAATCATTACATCCATACACGATTCTACTTGACCTCCTGATTCAAGTAACATGCATGAAAGGTTCTTTATTTCTAGAGAAATTATTAGTTAAGAATTGTTTCTAATGAGGGTGTACTGATATTAATTTTAGCATTTAGTGTTGTGGTGGTGTGTTTTAACTGGCTCATTGATGTTAGTGTTGTGTTTATTACAATATGCAGATGAAATAACATACATTTCATCTTTACTCCTGTGAGTTCTGTTGTGTGTTTTAACTAGCTCATTGATGTTAGTGTTGTGTTTATTTACAATACTGCAGATGAAATAACCTACATTTCATCTTTACTCCCGTCAGTTCTGTTGTGTGTTTTAACTGGCTCATTGATGTTAGTGTTGTGTTTATTTACAATACTGCAGATGAAATAACATACATTTCATCTTTACTCCCGTCAGTTCTGTCTCTTGAGGTTGAGCTTCTGATTCGAGCTCATGATTGCTTTTCCATCTGTTGTCACATGGAAGGAATTTCAAACGTCCTTCGCTCAACTCGAGAAATATTTAACACCCTAGCAGACTTCAAAGAATATCCCCTAATGGTAGGTATCTAAGTCACACTATTGGGATGCTGTGTTATTTCAAAGAAGGCAACATAATCTTTACATAAAATAACTTACCGATGCAATATGTTAATATGTTAAAATTTGAAAGGCTGCAGCATTGTGTATAAGCATATTAAACATGCATTAACATGTGTGGTCCTCTTTTCTTTGTTACAGTAAGTTAAACATATTAAACTTATTTTGTATTTTCTAAAGTCTCCGAAATCCTATTTCCGCCAATTGTCTGTATTCTTGTCTGTATTCTAGGTGAGGTTACTTTTGGGTGTGGCCAGATACAGTGAGATGACATATGTATTTGATGAACTTCGATCTAAACAGCAAATTGAATTGCTCCTGAAAAAAGGATCAAAAGTAAGTACATCTTTGCTGCAAAAGCTGTCATTATCAGGAGGAATTAGGTGTTGTCAATTGTATTTTAATACCTCACGTTTGATCTTTAAATGATTTTAAGCTTCAACAGTATTTCACTGCACTAACTTTATTTTCAGTAAGAATACTATAGTCTTTCCATACGTTCACTTTTCTTCCATCCTAGGGTGCATGATATAGGCCAAAAATGGCTGTATAAGTTATTGATTACAAAAAGATTACAAGTCAGATCACTTTCTTCCATCCTAGGGTGCATGATATAGGCCAAAAATGGCTGTATAAGTTATTGATTACAAAAAGATTACAAGTCAGTTCACTTTCTTCCATCCTAGGGTGCATGATATATGCCAAACATACTGTAGTTGTATAAGTTATTGATTACAAAAAGATTACAAGTCAGATCACTTTCTTCCATCCTAGGATGCATGATATATGCCAAACATACTGTAGCTGTATAAATTATTGATTACAAAAAGATTACAAGTCAGTTCGCTTTCTTCCATCCTAGGGTGCATGATATATGCCAAACATACTGTAGTTGTATAAGTTATTGATTACAAAAAGATTACAAGTCAGTTCGCTTTCTTCCATCCTAGGGTGCATGATATATGCCAAAAATAGCTGTATAAGTTATTGATTACAAAAAGATTACAAGTCAGATTTATGTACATGTTTGTATAAGTTGATAGTTACCATATTTATGTTAAACAGGTTAGTGAAAAATGATACAAGGTTATGTTATAATTGACATGCCCTCTAGAAGAGCAATGTTACCTGTCAAAGTACTTCTAAATTGCTAAAATTTGTACACTGGTTACAGGATAACAGTTTGAAGGTGTCGTTACTCGATTATCTGAAACGCTGTGAGCCATCTGATCCCGAGACATATAACGTGGTTGCTGTCAAGTTTGGAATGGTCAGAGAAATTGCAACACTCTTAGAGAAGGAAGGAGTCAAGAAGCTCAACTCTGTATCAAACAGAAAGATGGGTATATTACGTTCTCTTAAGAAATTTTAGATCTCAGGAATAAATGGTGCTAAATTAATATGCTGAAATATATGTCTGTTAATTTTGTGATTGTTTCATGGGTGTGAATGACACTCGTGGCTTGCAGTCATGATGTTTACATTTAGTACAGGATGTGGCTGCCCAGTATTGAGTACAAGAGATTATAAGGTTACGACACTCTTGCAGTCAAGATGTGTACATTTAGTACAGGATGTGGCTGCCCAGTATTGAGTACAAGAGATGTTTACATTTAGTACAGGATGTGGCTGCCCAGTATTGAGTACAAGAGATGTGTACATTTAGTACAGGATGTGGCTGCCCAGTATTGAGTACAAGAGATGATAAGGTTTCGACATTCATGGCTTGCAGTCACGATGTGTACATTAAGTACAGGATGTGGCTGCCCAGTATTGAGTACAAGAGATGTTTACATTTAGTACAGGATGTGGCTGCCTAGTATTGAGTACAAGAGATGTGTACATTTAGTACAGGATGTGGCTGCCCAGTATTGAGTACAAGAGATGTGTACATTTAGTACAGGATGTGGCTGCCCAGTATTGAGTACAAGAGATGTTTACATTTAGTACAGGATGTGGCTGCCCAGTATTGAGTACAAGAGATGTTTACATTTAGTACAGGATGTGGCTGCCCAGTATTGAGTACAAGAGATGATAAGGTTTGGAAGTCAAAGGATCTATTCAGGTGAGGGTAGTTCATGAAGTGGAAACTTTAAACAAAACAAAAATCTCAAGAATGACAAATAACACACATTGTGAATATGGTGCAATGATTACCTCTACAAGTAGAAAATTTAATGTTTTGATGAAGGTCAAAGGTCAATTGCAGCCAGCTAAGGTCAAAATGTGATATCATTGTGAACACATCTCCTAAATTAGCATATAGACAACAACAAAATTAAGAGGAGAACAAAGGTCATTTTTCCATGACGTTCAGTTTTATATAATTCAATAGTTTTTGTGAATAAGACATACATCCAAGTGACATATCCACTCAACTGTTATTCTGTAAGGGCATTTCAGTTTCTCACATGTTTATATAAATCACTCTGCATATATTGTGGAAACTAACCACAATTGTTTGATATGTAAAACCTGTCTCTTGTCACTGTAGAATGCCATACATACGGTAGCTTAAAAGTGCCATCAACGCAAGAAAAACTTTGCTCCATAACTTGACATTTTGCAGTAAATTGTTTAGATAACAAGAAAATATCTTATCAAAAATCAGAAAAAAAGGTTGGATTGCTCAGTTGCCTAAACCGAGCAATTGAACAATTTTCTGCAAAATGTTTAATTGACAACTTATCACATCTGGCATAAAGAATGAAAGAAAAGAGAGACAAAAGCACATTAAGGTGTAAAGTAAACTTCCTGCAATTGACAATGAAAAAGGTCAGCTATTCACCTTACCACAAACAGCAACAAGTTCACATTTTGTGATTATCTTACAAAAACCTTTTGCATTGATTTTCATAAATCTTGGACACCAGATCAGGACTAAAAGCCAATAAAAAATAACAATTCAGTAGTTAAACTAGTCACAGTGCAACATGCAACAGCAACATTTAAATCCCAATATTTGAAATTTGTAATCACTGACAAATCTATGAGAATATTTCAGTTTTAATCCTCTCTTGAGCAGGAGCCAGTATGCTGGTAATCGTCTCTTGAGCAGGAGCCAGTATGCTGGTATCCTCTCTTGAGCAGGAGCCAGTATGCTGGTAATCCTCTTTTGAGCAGGAGCCAGTATGCTGGTAATCCTCTCTTGAGCAGGAGCCAGTATGCTGGTAATCCTCTCTTGAGCAGGAGCCACTATGCTGGTAATCCTCTTTGAGCAGGAGCCAGTATGCTGGTAATCCTCTCTTGAGCAGGAGCCAGTATGCTGGCAATCCTCTCTTGAGCAGGAGCCACTATGCTGGTAATCCTCTCTTGAGCAGGGGCCACTATGCTGGTAATCCTCTCTTGAGCAGGAGCCACTATGCTGGTAATCCTCTCTTGAGCAGGAGCCACTATGCTGGTAGTCCTCTCTTGAGCAGGAGCCAGTATGCTGGTAATCCTCTTTGAGCAGGAGCCAGTATGCTGGTAATCCTCTCTTGAGCAGGAGCCAGTATAATAATAATAACTAAGATTTATAATGCGCTAATTATAAACAAAATAGTTGTCAAAAGCGCCATACATAAACTATGAATAGAAAGAAAAGCAAAAACAATAATGCAACAATGAAATATAATTACAAATCAAATTGAAAAATGTATGCTGGTAATCCTCTCTTGAGCAGGAGCCAGTATGCTGGTAATCCTCCCTTGAGCAGGAGCCAGTATGCTGGTAATCCTCTCTTGAGCAGGAGCCAGTATGCTGGTAATCCTCTCTTGAGCAGGAGCCAGTATGCTGGTAATCCTCCCTTGAGCAGGAGCCAGTATGCTGGTAATCCTCTCTTGAGCAAGAGCCAGTATGCTGGTAATTCTCTCTTGAGCAGGAGCCAGTATGCTGGTTAAATTGCCAGAAGTTGACCAATGATGCTTAACCTTCATTATTGTCTTTGAACGTTTCTTTTGCAGATACTAATCTGGAAGTTCAGAACAGTCTGGAAGAAATTTTGCAAGATTTCAAGAATGCAGCACAGAATTACGCGAAGGTAGGGGAACCGTGCTGTTTGAAATGAGATGTCAACCTTCAAACATCGTGACACTTTTGGTTTTACTGCTCTTTTGGCTGTTGAGGGTTTCAGTATACTCGTTAAAAGTAATACTGTTGTCAAAAATGTTAAAAGCAAATTTGTTGATACAATGTCAGGAATGCTTTCAGTATGAATGATAGAGACATTGTTAACAAAGTTTTATCCATAATTAACAAATACCTGTTTAATTGTTTGACTATTCAGCTGCTGACTAACAGAATTCTATTATTAATTGGTATAAGGCAGTACGGTTGCTAAACAAGGATGTAGCTGTTCTGTCTCTACTATCAGTTGTAATTACTTGTAGGTATTAAACACAGTAAGGTTGCTTAACAGGGGTGTGGCTGTTCAGTCTCTACTATCAGTATTAATTGCTTGTAGGTATTGAACACAGTAAGGTTACTTAACAGGGATGTGGCTGTGCAGTCTCTACTATCAGTATTAAATACTTGTAGGTATTAAACACAGTAAGGTTGCTTAACAGGGGTGTGGCTGTTCAGTCTCTACTATCAGAATTAAATACTTGTAGGTATTAAACACAGTAAGGTTGCTTAACAGGGATGTTGCTGTTCAGTCTCTACTATCAGTATTAATTACCTGTAGGTAATAAACACAGTAAGGTTGCTTAACAGGGATGTGGCTGTTCAGTCTCTACTATCAGTATTAATTGCTTGTAGGTATTAAACACAGTAAGGTTGCTTAACAGGGATGTTGCTGTTCAGTCTCTACTATCAGTATTAATTACCTGTAGGTATTAAACACAGTAAGGTTGCTTAACAGGGGTGTGGCTGTGCAGTCTCTACTATCAGTATTACTTACTTGTAGGTATTAAACACAGTAAGGTTACTTAACAGGGGTGTGGCTGTTCAGTCTCTACTATCAGTTGTAATTGCTTGTAGGTATTAAACACAGTAAGGTTGCTTAACAGGGGTGTGGCTGTTCAGTCTCTACTATCAGTATTAATTACTTGTAGGTATTAAACACAGTAAGGTTGCTTAACAGGGGTGTGGCTGTTCAGTCTCTACTATCAGTATTAATTACTTGTAGGTATTAAACACGGTAAGGTTGCTTAACAAGGGTGTGGCTGTTCAGTCTCTACTATCAGTATTAATTACTTGTAGGTATTAAACACAGTAAGGTTGCTTAACAGGGGTGTGGCTGTTCAGTCTCTACTATCAGAATTAAATACTTGTAGGTATTAAACA
>JAIPMN010002988.1:0-11360 GCA_020650975.1 Apostichopus californicus | reverse complement strand
CAGAAGAACCCGATCGGTACGTAACATTCGCGAGAACGATATTGTATCACTCTACTCGGTGTTACATAGGCTAGTTACTGTAGTACAATCAGACCTATTAGTGTGTGACCATGGAGGTAAAAACAGATGGTGTGACTTACACTGGGTAGGCCTGAATAACGTTATATGTACACGCTGTGCATTGTGCACTAAAAGCAATGTAGCTATGAGTGTAGCGCAATGGGGGCCATTAGTTTCCGGACCCGTTAGTTTCCTCTCTTGAAAAGCCTAAGTTTCCTCCTCTAACAACATGGGAGATAATAACGTTTTTCAGGAGAGGAAAGTAACGTTTCTCATAAGGGAATGCAATAAGGCATATTGGCTAGGCCATGTGGAGATTTAAGTAGTGCTTTGCAGCAATGGACTACCATGCCAATGAATGAGTCTATTTTTAGCGCCAAGTCATACATAAACATCTCTTCACTGATTGGTTGAATTTGAATAGGCGGTTTTGTAGAGCTGCATGTGATAAATACTAAATGATTCGATGTGTCATGGAGACACTTATCTCAGAATCATATAAAAGCCTTAATTACTTGCTAATTAACGTTCGATGTGGGGAAAAAAGTATGAGAAAGTCTTAGTTTTGTCTTTTGTGATTGTATTATGATAAAAACTTGAAAAACACGAAAAAATTGAGGAAAAACGGCGACTCAACGCAAAATGCTGCTTTAACATGTATCCACTATCTACCAACACATTAATACCAAATTCGAATAAATTCTCACTTTCGGTTGGGGAGTTATTAGCATTTGGAGATTTTCACGTTTGACCCTGTGACCTCATTACTATTCATGAGATGAGCACCAAAATCAATAGGGTTCATCTACTCACTATGGCGCATCTATGCACCAAGTATGATTTCAATCCAACTTGTCATTGTTCAGTTACCGTGTTTACAAGCTATTTTAGTGAAAATAAACCTAAGCCCCACCCCCTACTAAATATGCATAATATCAACTTGAACATAAGTCACCATGTACCCGCTATCTTTCAACACATTAATAACAAATTTGAATAAATTCTGACTTTCGGTTGCAGAGTTGTTAGCATTTGGAGATTTTCACGTTTGACCCCGTGACCTCATTACTATTCATGAGATGAGCACCAAAATCAGTAGGGTTCATCTACTCACTATGGCGCATCTATCTACCAAGTATGAGTTCAATCCAACTTGTCATTGTTCAGTTACCTTTGTTTACAAGATATTTTAGTGAAAATCAACTTAAGCCCGCCCCCTAATAAATATGCATAATATCAACTTGAACATATTTCACCATGTACCCGCCGCTATTTACCAACATATTAATACGTTTGACCCCATGACCTCATTATTATTTATGAGATGAGCACCAAAATCACGAGGGTTCTTCTACTCAGTAAGGCGCATCTATGTACCAAGTATGACTTCAATCCAACTTGCCATTGTTGAGTTATCATGTTTACAAGCCAAGGGCGTCACATACACACACACACACGCAATCACCATCCCATAGACTCCTTGAGCCTTCGGCTAGGAATCAAAAAGCAATACGAAGAGAAACAGGTTCATAAAGTTCAGGCAACATGGCTCGTAAATCCATCAATCTGTTTTTCCTCTTTCATTTCTTTCTTTTCTTTCATTCGGACAACCAAAAAATTATTTGGGACAACCAAACTTGTGAAGCAGGACAACCTGAAAATTTTCTTTAAAATCAGGCCTGATATGACACTTGATATTTTTTATTTTGATTAAGCACACAGCAAACAGCAGTTTTCAAACTATCAAATTTGCCATGTAGAGGTTTTGGCTTTGGCGACTGGAAAATGCACTACACACAACATACAGTGTTGTGTTCATTGCTACTGTTCATCACTACACAATACTACTGTGACTCAATGCAAATATATCGGAGTATAGCATTAGTTTGGCAAAAAGCAATACTGTACTTTGGCCAACTTGTAGCCAAGTCTAACTTATGGGGTGTTAAATTTTCTCTTTGCACATGTTCCTATTGAGATTTCACAGATCATTTTCTTCCATTTGAAAACCTTTCAATAAAAACATCATTTAAAATGATTTTCAAGAAAAACACTTCACCACATAAGCATGTACACTAACTGCAGCTGGTTTGGCTTCATTGTGACATGTACACTAACAATGGTTCAAAAGTATTCACTTTGTTGACACAAAAAATTGAAGAAAACAGAATCTGAGGTGTTTGACATGCTTTGACATTGTTTACTTTCAATTGGGAATTAAGGAGAGGAATAGAGACAAAATTTCACATTGCACACAAATATCACTTCCCAATGTGCATTTTGTAACCACATGTATGTAAACCTAGTTGGAAAATATCGATGTTGAAACTAAAACATAGTACTTATTATTATGGTGAGTGCATTCGGGCATAGAATTTCATGAAACTTGCCAAATGGCATGTACCTATAGTTTTAAAAAAACAAATTGAGGCTTGGCACACAGTATTAGTCGTACTGTACAGTGCACAATGAGGTCAACTTTATATCAAATTTGCAACACCAGCTTTCATTTTATAATCATTTTCATACTTCATTAATTTGGAAAAGTTGCACAATATCACTTGAATTATTTTAATTATTTAGACTGTTTCCATAGAAAAATTCCTAGTGCAGTAACTGATGCAATAGCTACTGTACTACTCAAGCTAATGTAGTCAATAAAGTTTCTACTGTACAAGTCATTCTCAAAAATACTAGAAAAAAAGTTCAGTGATTACAAGTTTCAGTGTTACAAGTTATGTACAATCTTTTAAATCTAAGAGAAGAAACAATCTGATGGCATTTCAGTAACTGGAATGGTTTCACCAAAATTTTGCAGACCACAACAATACTAAATATATTTGATGTTTCTGTACTGCTACATGTACAGTACCTTGATGATCAATGACATTGGTTCTATCAGTTCAGGCCTAAATGGTCTTGTTACTCAATTGTTCACTAAATTTGAGTTAACCAACCAAAAAAATGCTCCTTTAGCTACATGCAAACAACAAAATATGTAATGCATTGTTTCATTTGTGAGTGTTCCACAAGATTAGTGTTCAACCATTATATGATAATCTGTTTTGCCAATTACCGATTAGTTCCTGTGACAATCAAGCCGATGCTAATTACCAATTATTCCATAATTTTTGTGGAACTGGCCTAATGTTTTATTTAGTGTTATGCATGATTACCAACTTCTAGTCCAATACAATCAAAGATGTAAATGAACGACTTAATATTGCACAGTAAAGATTAGTAGAGCTAATAAAGAACATCGTAATACATACATGGGGCACTGTACGTTTATAACAAGGAGTCGTAATACTGCAATCCCGCCACAACACGGTTAATGACAGTGCTATACAGACTACAGAAGGGGAAAAAATAGTAGCCATTAGCTACGAAATGCACAAAGAAGAAGTTAGGGACAGCTTTTACAATTGGTATTATAACCATTATCAGTGTTGCAACTCCAACGTTAATAAAGTGAAGTATATTGCACGGAAATAAAATATTTGTTAATTCATTAGCTGATATCGAAATATTTTTATCTGATATGAAAATAATGTGTAAAAAGTATGTTGGCCTGACGTTTTAATCCCCATTTCGATCCTAGCAGGATTGAAACGTCAGGCCAACTTACCTTTACACATATTCCTACACAGGCTCTTTAGTGTATAAGCAGTGGGCTAACAGTTTTATTTTATAATGAAAAATAAAACAATCCCGAACATTTGCTTCAAGTTTTCAATAATTACCATCTGCGAGGTAAAATTTCCGATCAAAGGTCGTTTCAAACGATCATACACAGTAAGTCAATGGCGCTTCTCCATTAAATTAACTACATGTGGGGGAAATCAGACACTAAAGTCCCATTGATTTTGTTGTGCGTGTCGCTGGAAATCAGACTTGCTTCAGTCGGTTGCAGTAAGGAGTTAGTTAATGCAAAGGGGTTATTTTAGCACGTATGGTACATGCGGTCAGGGGGAAAAATTGTTTGTTTCAGGTTTTTTCACAAAAATATGCGTAAGAATGTTTGTCTAATCACAAAATAATGTAATGCAGTAGAACTACTGAGGACTGTCGCCAAACATTTTTAGGGATTTGTAGGAGTATTTGGCGCCTTGATTTCATCATTTTTTGGCATTTGTAATATCTTGGGCGCAGTTTCAAACTGAACAGTTATGAAGCTCAACCTCTAGCCAGAATAGCCTAATGTACGTAGAACTCACAATGAACAAAGCCTAATGTTATTGTTTTCACTTTCCAGTTTTCACCTACGGTGAAACAGCCAAAGTGGTTCAATAGTACATTGATTTGGTTTTTATATTAAGTCGAGACAATTAATCTTTCTTATCAATCGTTAAACATGATAACAGGAGGTTTTTTTGGATGCAAGAAGCGAAATGAAAAACAAATAATTACGTCGTCCCCCTAAGCTTATCGCGGGTATACTGTATGATACTAACTGCCAAAATTGGATAGTATGTCGAACAGCGTTAGTACAAACTCGCGTGAGGGACTTGGGATACCATTACTCGGAAGATTAGCGCACCTTCCCACTTGCTAATAATAGCGTTGAATCGAATGATCTACATTCTTCTCCCGTTGTGGTTGCAGTGAATAAAAAGCGTGGAACAATACAATCCTTTATGTGGAACGTAATAATCGGTTCCAAATAATCAGTAGCGCAATAGATAGTGCCGATGCTGAACTATTTACCGATTGTCTGATAAAGTCTTGTACCGATTATCTAACCGATTATGGGTCGAACACGACACAAGATCAATATCTTTACCTCTATTTTAGCACATTGTATGAAACAGTAGATACTGGTGGGAACAAGAAAATTGTAATATCACAAGTTCCAACATTTTAGTTAACATAGGCCTAATCAGTTGAGCATAGACCTTTCACAGTATCAACTGTGTTGATCTCTATTCTTGCTTGTACTGAAGTCCTATCTTCCTATCCTACATCTCTTAAGTTTGCTGAAATATTTCTATTACTAAGGAAAAGGCTTCATAAATATATGCGATACAAAATACACAGAACTAATGTGGGTCCCTGTGGAATTGGTGATGCTAATAGAGCCTACAGTAGTACTAGCCTAGTAGTACAGCAGAAGTACAGTACAAGTGTTTGTGTTAAGCCCTCACCTAGACATAGTCTCAGTTAGACCTGATATATAGCCTAGGCTTCAGTAACCTAGGCCTAGGCTAAGCTTCAACTTGATTCTGATGTTTATCATTCATCTCAAAGAGGTCTCAATACAGGGATATTATTGTTAATGGCAGCTAGTCACCAAAACATTGGTTCAATAATAATGACAAGTTCTAACATATTATTAACCAGATCGCTGGTTGAATAAGTGATTCATTGATGATTATTTACCTGATCATCAGTTCAATATGCAGATTCATTGATGCTTATTGGCATGATCAACAGTTTAGTAAGGGGTGCTTAGCTACCCCATTGTATGTTTAATATGCCTGATGTGACACTTATTTAGCAGACCGTCTGGAGGTTAACGAATCCACAGGGTGGGGTATGCCTGCACCCTTCCTCTTTTCACCCCCACCCGAACATTTATTTATTAAAAAATTTATATGTAATTATAAGTCCAACCTTAGTTGCATGAAACCTAAATTTAAAACTAATTTGTAGCCTAAATATGCCTTGGACTGCACCAATTAGCATCTATTGTTTTATTAGGGGGACCCTATAATCACCTAGGCTAGGCCTTCACTGGAGTCGGCTTCAACAACCTCAGGGAAGGGCCATCCCCCTCAAAGGGCATTGGCCTACAAGCATATTTGACAAAACATATTGAAAATCCTTTGGGTACGCAGCATGGTCTTTTATACACTTACAGTAAGATAGTATAATGCATCTGAACACTTTTTGGCTGTTAAGACAGAATCATGAACACAAATTCCTTCCTCCCACTCTATCATGCTTGGCGAGTCTCTCACTCACAGTCACAGACTGTGATCAGGTGAATAAGCAAGCGGGCCAGGCTTACTCATCCAACGATCTGGTAAATAGCCACAACCATTTTCTTACCTTTGCACATTTTGCTCTCCATTTGGGATGCGTCTTAGCCTTTTTTTCTTCAATATTTTAACAGCTCTACGACAGAGTGTTTCGGAGTCTAGAACCTCTTTTACCTTGCCGTAGGATCCTTCACCTAAACACTCTCCCATCAAATACTTTCCTACTAATTTAGCTTTTCGAGTTCTTGGTGAGTAGATGATATCTTCAGAATTGACCCGATGAATAAACAGACTATCTCCATCATCTTCGTAAAAGAAATCGTACTGATGGCGAAATTCATCTGGGTCCAAAAAGAGAGGACAGGTTGGAATAGGGTCGCCAGAAATGGCAGTCAGTGGCCTACCACCAGTACCACACTGTTCCGGGATAATTTTCTGCACTTTCTCCAACATGTCTACGTCGACCATCGTATGCCTGGTCACCACTCAAAAAACCTTGAATTTGTATATAAGTTTTTGTAAAAAGGATATTTTTCTCTGATTGTAAAAGCTACATTTTGCTTCCGGTCGGCTGTTACTGTTAGCTAACGTTTGCAATGAAAAGTTCTGAACCTTGATGACAGTTGGCTATTGGTAAACCCTTGTTTACACAACATGATACACTGTGCTTGTAAGTTGTAATGACAGTATTAGTACATATAGGCCTGCAACGTTCAGTAGTAAGAGAGATTTTGCACGTCAAGGCTGGCACACAAAATTTCCGACTGAGTCCTAGCCCGAAACAAGGTCACGTGGTATTGATCATAGAATTTCAGAAGGTCAGAATACAGGCTCGTACATTATTATGAATAAACGTACTTATTATAATACCTAAAAATATATTTGACTCCCTTTTTGTACATATTGCGTTATTATTTAATATATATAAATACTTTTATAATATGAATAGAACATAACAGGTTGCAAAATATGTGCTTAATTTAGAAATACTCTTTTTATGTTATTTCTACTAATTATTCATGAGAAGAACGTAAACAAAGGTAACATGTGCGCTCTGACGCACGTGTTTACCCTTTGGCCGGGGTAATGTGATGCAAGATCGCAAGCATCAGGGACGGCGTTGTTGTGATAATAAAATTCCGGAGAGACAAAGAATCGGTTCGTCCAGTATGCAGGACGTATGGCGTTACGGATGTACATAGCAGTTACACATCGCCGAGTATGTTGTTTCTATTATTATTTACAAACAACTTTCCAAGTTTATTAGAAGATGCTATTTTTGTATTACCAGGTATTCTCATTTGAACTTTTTTGGCCATTTGGTTGTTAAAAGTCAAGCCATTTGTACTGAGTATTATTTTTGTCGCAGTATCGTGAAGTACTAGTACTTATTTGGGCAACTCATGTTTTTTGGTGTGGCTCCATGAGAAAGGGATCTCAAAACTCCAAAAAATAACGAGTTCGTACTTTTTCCTTTACGGAGAAAATCCTGCCGCAATAGAAATATAACAGTATATAGCTAGTTGCAAATTCTGTCTGAAGTAATTGGTCCATTAGCCATTGATTTTCAATTTACACTCATATTTGTAGGCTCATATTTTGTTATGTAGACTCATAATTTGTAAAACGCTGCATAATGTGTTATCTTATATACTTGCTAGGGGACAGCTATATATTGCGTGTGTCAGCGCCGTTAGTCGTCCTTTCAAATCACCAATGTAGGCCTATAGTCACTCTTTATACGCAATTGCTATACCTTTTGGAACATTTGCTTACATTTAGCCTTAATTGCGTTTTGTAGGTAAATTCATATGCGCATACGTCGACTTTCCCAAGGGAGGGTTCAGATAACATCCAAGGCTACTTAAGCAATTTCTCCAGGTCGATCAACTGTAGTATATCATGCCACTCATCAACGACGAATACCTTCGTAGTTATGATTGGAATGTTTATTTTTCAATATTAATATCTTACAGTATGCAGAGTCGGTTGAAAACAATCACTGAGTTATTAGTGCAGCTATATACCATTTACTGAACTTCAAGTTGCTAGGCAAATATAGGCAAATATGCTCAGTAAATAGTAATTGTGCAGTTTCAGCAAAACGGTTTAGTTTCCTGGTAAATAGGCCTACTACTCTGACTACTCTGTGGTATACTGAACAACCTACTAATAAGCCAGGCAGGCGGATTATAGGACCCCATTCCCACCCCAACTTCCAGCCCTGTCATTATTTCATTGATGAACATGTTTGTACAGAAGAAAACATTAACAAGCAGGGTAATGGTATCACCCATCAATGAAATTTTGAAAGTTTATAATGGGAAGGGGTGTAAATGTACTACCATGCATTTGTGTTCCCGATAGCAGTGTCTCAAAATGGCCCCTCTCATTGTTTTTGTGTAGGTCAAAGGTTATTTGTTTTGTATACAATACAATGGCACACTGATGCAGAGCTAGTCTGTGGTCTTGCTAAGGTTAGGGTTAACCCTACTGCACAGTGCACATATATATTATGTTTTTAAATAACATTTTAGCTTAATATTAAAAATTAGTTTTATATGTTGCTACAATTACTTTCTTAAAATAGCTTCAGAATATTAATAATACTTGTAAGAAATGACTAAGTTTTAATTGGAATTTACAAATGTTTCATTTGCTGTTACAACTTACACATGTGTTTTTACAAATTGTTACTTGGTTACAACAAATTTTGTTCATAATTTTTACAAATTTATCATTTGTAAGTACACATTATTCAGTTGTTATTACCAATTACTCATTTGTTTAGTACAAATATTCCATATTTTATTACAAACAGAGCATCTTTTCATTGATTCCTTGCCGAAGGCAAAAGGAATCTATGCCACGGTGATGGTGTGTGTTTGTGCTCGGTGATGCGAAATAAATTTTATATGCATCTAGGGGTATACTTTAGCATTTGTCCCCAACACTTTTGAAAAGCTATCTACGCCGGCAGCCTACACCCTAACGCAAAGGAATGTAAACTACCAAATCAAAGTGGACAGTAAATTCTCAAAATTTGACTGGTTGTGTTGCAGAAAAACTAGCAATCCTGCTGAAGAATGTAAACATGAAACTGGTATCACATCGTGACACCATCGTATTTTTTGTTTCGTATTACTGGCTATTGCCACAGATTTGACTAGGCCACCTAGAATTAGCTTCTAAACAATATTATGCTAACCATATGCAGTATTTTGAACATTTTAATATAATTTTAAATTTGACAGCTCTGAAGCCACTTAAGTCCACCATATCGTATAGCTTCCAGGTGCTTCGCCCCTGTACCCCACCAGGGCCCAATGGCGGGCCCCTGGGACCCCACGCAGATAGTGCAAAGCATTGTGGTTGACAGGTTAATAAATTGAATCCGCCCGCCCCCCTAAGATGAAATTCTGGCTACTGTATGTATGCGCTTGACTTCCTCTACAAGGTATTAATTTCATATTTTCACTTGGTCTATCTCTCAATTTAGCAGATGGAACTCAGGAATAAATTGTTCAATTTGGGTAAAGAAACATTCATAACAGTACCGTTACCATGGTTTCAAGTGTTTGGGAATGGGGCATAGTGCAAAAGTACCCCCCCCCCCTGAAGAAAAAGTCTTGTTAAGCTACTGTGGATCATGCAGTTTATTTGTATATTAAACTTATATTCAGGTAACTTCCCCTCCTTTTTGATATAAAGACGATAACTGCCAATGTCCAGAATGAACTTACTCACAGTTTGTAGCTCCACCTTTAGAGTGCTTTTGAAATCCCTAGTATTTCTTGTAGAAGTCAATTGCTTACTTCTGCAGGGTCAATAGGATTGAGTGTATGAAAACCTCATAAAATATTGAAATACATCGAAGTCGTAAATAAACTTGATACATGGATAGGGCCCAACTACTGCCCCATCAGTGGTGTACGAAAACCATGCTGTTGATCACATGAAGGAAATATTCTTCAAAACTTGAAAATCTTATGTGAAATGTTACTATTGAATTATCCAACATATAATGTAAATTTGACTTTGGTGAGGCTAAACAAACTGCAAAGCAAGAGAAACTAACTTCAGGAAGCGATTAGAAACGGTTTCCCTTGCTTTGCTAACCTCAATCCTTTCAAAAGTCCTGTACTATGGACCGCAATGTGCAGGTAGTCTGCAAACTATGCTGTCTTTTGCTGTGTTCCAGTACCATGATGCATTTCGTGTTGCATAATTAGCGAAGACATTAGCTTCTACAGATCTCTCTGTCTGTCTGTCTGTCTGTCTGTCTGTCTGTCTGTCTCTCTCTCAGATTGGGATATTCGATTAAGGAATAAGATTTTTCTTTGTCCAGTAAGTCTCATGTATGCCGCATTGCCAGTCATTTATAACATGGTAACATCCATATTGAATAATTATGTGTTGCTTATCAAACTCTTGAGAAATGGTATGTGAGGAGGAGGCTCTGGAAATGTTCAAGTACTTAGGCTTTCAAACCCATGATTGATCTTTGCATCATGAGCCAAACTCTTGTTTAAGCCAAGGGTAAACATTCAGTTATTGTAACCGTACACTACATTCAGTTATTGTTACTGTAAATATACCAGTTATAAACAAATATAACATTCATAGCGTAAACTTATGCCCTATATACAGTATTTTAATGCAGCAGTGCATCCTGGTTAAGATGATTATGTAATCCCTAGTAGTCCATTTTAGTGCATTTCCTGGTACCTGTATATACACAGTGTTCTCCACTACCGGTTTTGTCCGGGCGCGCCGCCCGGAAAAAATTTGAAAAGGCTGGCTAGCGCCCGGACATAAAGCTACCGCCCGGACGAAAAACTCGGCCGCCCGGACAAAAAAATACACTGGCACCTCGTCAAACATTTTCTAAAAGTCACTCATATTCTTTAAGAGTGACGAATTTGATCTAAAATACATGTTTTGTTTCTGCCGCGGCCGCGATCGATTTGCCCATCACCCCCGTATGCCTGTAAATTCTCCAATACCTACACACATGACATATCGTAAATAAACACCGACTCCACGAGATACGAAACTTCTGTCAAATCAGTGACAAATAGCCTAGTAGTGCACACCGCAACGTTCGGTGTCGGGTTGTGATAAAGTTAAAACAAATCCTCAGTACGGTCAGCTTATGAGGTGTACACGCCAGTATGTAGCCTGCAGAGTGCAGACAGTGTTACATTTTTAGCAAATGAGCCTCCGGCATTTACTACTCATATTTCAGCAACAATTTTGAAGTGTTCTTAT
Organism: Apostichopus californicus; assembly: GCA_020650975.1. Taxonomy (NCBI): domain Eukaryota; kingdom Metazoa; phylum Echinodermata; class Holothuroidea; order Aspidochirotida; family Stichopodidae; genus Apostichopus; species Apostichopus californicus. The sequence goes on along the minus strand of JAIPMN010002988.1, from coordinate 48 downwards.
TTTTTTTTCATTTGGCAAACGTAAGAGAAAATTTAAAACACTGCCTAA
>JAIPMN010002986.1:0-11447 GCA_020650975.1 Apostichopus californicus | reverse complement strand
ATAATATATATATATATATAATATATATTTATATGGTTACTGGTTGCTACAGCTCTATTTTCCTTTTTTATCGGCAAACCAAATTTCATTACTGATGCGTTCCCTCTTGTTAATTCATTTCAGAAAAAAGTAAAAACTCCTTTCGGTGAAAGTCTGTGACGTTTTTTGGTGATATTTAGTAACAAATTGTGTCATGGTTAGACAGGGGCGTAGCGAGGAATTTTCCAATGGAGGGGCGAAGTTTGTAGTCAAACTATCTAAGCCTAGTGCCACTATGAGTTGGTGCGAAGTGTAAAAGAACATTTTGGCCGATAATGCCTCCCAGATAGCTGGAAATGGCACTTCCCAGGCCTTGTAAGTTGCATCTTAGCATTTCCTATTTTGAAATTACTGGCGATATCATAAAAAAATACAAAAAATATGCTCAAGATGTGGGGGGGGGATATTAGATACTATATCCCCCACCTAAAATATTGGGGGACATGTCCCCCCCCCCATGATCACGCACATGCATACACATGTAGTTATTAGTTATACTGGTATTTCCCCTCCTAGATTTGTACTCATACTCCGGTATTTTGAAAGTATAGTATAGATATGGTATAATAGTATTGCACTCATACTCATTAAAAAAGGGAATTCTCAATGTACTCATACACATGTAGTTATACTGGTATTTCCCCTCCTGGATCTGTACTCATACTCCGGTATTTTGTAAGTATAGTATAGTATACGGTATATAGTATACTAGTATTGTAGTATTGTACTCATACCTCATTATAAAAGGGAATTCTCAATGCACTGATGCTCATCCTGTTGTACTGGTACTTCCAAGTCTGGTAAGAGCAAAGATTTGTACAATCCTTGATATATTAATCATGTTCCTTTTATTTAATAGTTGCATGCAAAGTAATTTTATTCTGTTAATGACACACTTATCCCATTGTAGAATGGTTAGTAGTAACATTTGGCTTCCTGCAAAAGCAATATTGGAATGTAGTTTTCGTCAAAGACCATTCTTTCTGGTAAAAGTAATTATACAAGGTATTGTCTAATAGGTAATCCATCTACTCCAAATTCTAGCACAAGCATTCCCAATGCATAACTAAAAGACTCAGTGGTGTGCACAGGATTTCAAAGGTGGGGGAGGGGGGAGGGGGAATGTTTATATATTATTTTCTCCTGTTTTTGTTTCTCTTCTCCTCTCCTTCTTTAAATACATGTTAATTTTAATGACTGTTTTATTCATAAGCTAATTTATGATTTTATCGAGGCATTCATTTTATTTGATAAAATATGCATCAGACAGAGGTGCACATACGTCAGGGAGAAATATACAATCTAGAAACTTGACATATTGTTGCCATGACAACTGAGATAAGCCATAACTAGGTTCAATTTTTCAAACCTGATTACAGTAGCTCATTGCTTTGGAGCAATGAGGTATAAACTGATAAAAGTAAGTAATCATTATCCTGGTACAAAATGTGTCCGTTTGTGTACTGAGGAGGAAATGGATGTGTTATCCTGTTGTGTGCTATGCACTTTACTGATGTCTGGACATTTTCAATTAACCGAGGGGACTATAGTGCTCCCCCTCTCCCCTTCCCCATTCCCGCTTATCTCTAGCACCAATTGGTGAACTAGTTATCCTCCCCCCCCCCCCAATAAAAGCAAGGATGCTCAAATGAAGATTGCAAATAAAACGATTTTAACAAGTTCAATAATTATGATACTCTTGTTGATTACTTTGTGTGAATTCTTATATGTTTCTTTACGTGTATGTGAAACCAGCCTGCTATAAAAACTATTTATTGGTCCGTTTATGATTTTAGTTCAAAATGATTTCCATTTTAGACTCAACAAATCAAACAAGAGCCACAGGGATTACCTTCTAATAAGGTCGTCAATCCGATTAAAAAGACAACCACTGTTTCAACTTCTGAACCATTGCTGTTTTTTAATATATGATTACATTCGAATCTCCGAAAACTGATATGTTTTGTCATTAGTATTCAAAGTAGAGTGTACATGACCAAGTTTGATTGTGGGGAGGAGCGGGGGAACAACTTTGAAAGAAAATCTGTTTAGCGTCCCCCCAAAAGAGGGCATAATTCCCTGAAATTTGACTCAGTTTGGTCGAAAACTCAAATTGATATGGGGAAAAGGGGGCAAAACAACCTCCACCCCCCTCCGCCCTCCTTCTATTCGCCCGTTTCAGATACCTACGATAGCAGAGTCATACGGGAAGTAGTCTAACACCAAGTCGTGAGTTGTTGATGTTGCTTTACGATGGCTTTAACGCGATACCGTATATTCACCTTCATTCACGGTTCACTTATCCCACCCACAACAAGTAGTATGTTAGTGTATAGCTTTGTATAGATCTTTGAGGCGTGAGCATTGGTAGTGGTTGAATGTCTCAAACTTCAATCAAATGTAATAATAACAATTATATACTGGGAATTTGAATTTCTTTCGGAATATAAGTTTCTCTCTCCGATACCGATACGAATCAAGTAACGGAAGCAGTACTGCAGATTGTGGTTAAATTATTGTATCTATTGACTAATAGATTGTGATAACGTACTTCTTATAACGGAATGTCATAGCTAGCCATTTCTCGACAGGATCTCACCCAAAATCGCATATATAAATGTATGTGTGTGTCTAAGGCGAAATGAATCGTGCTTTTAAGGATAATTTTCGACTTGTTTGTAAATCGTCTCTTTTGTCATTCTTGAACATACTTTGTTGTGACGTCACCTTATGACGTATCGATACATGCAACGTGACGATGTCAAGGCGACGGATACACAACTGGATCGAGGAAATTGTATTGTTATGCAGGTTTTACAACTGAAAAATAGGTCGGTCGCTTCAAGGAAAGATGCGATATATTATTCTTAACATATTGCATGGACAATATGTCTACTTCGCTTAGAAATCTATATATTTATTGAGCTAGTTTATTTTAAATTCCATTCGGAAGGGTTTTGAATCTAACTATTTGATTACCCGGCCCTATTGTTTAGTGTCGGTATTCTTTATATCGGTTGAAAGTATGATCTCATTAAAGCGGTCTGATCATTCGCATTGCTGTACATATGCTGCTGTGGGTGAAGATTTTTCGTAGCCGGTGTCGGTAGGTGACTTGCTTGTATACCCAACAACTTGTCGGATATTGGTCGTTCGATTAACTTGGTGTTCACACTATGCGTACATTTCATCAAGCAACATTAAAAGAAAAGCTGGTTGCTATGATTACGTAACATCTGGTCTCTGTTCAAAGAAGCAGAATCACATGATTATGTTACTAAGTTGCAGTAAATGGTGGCTTGTAGCTTGTAAAATATTCTCAGTGCTGGGCCTCTCAATCGAGTATCATCCAAATGTAATTCCTAAGACGTTGACCGATATCAGCCTAGCCTACTTTGCATATAAGGGTCGGGTGGATGATGTTATTGCCATTTATCGTTAGTTGAAGGTTACCACATGTTACTATATCATCCATAGCGCATGTAGATGGAACGACCCAGTTAATAACTTGGTTGAATTTGGTCAGTAAAGATGAAATGATAATTCAATTTGAGTAATTCAAAGGGAATCTTGCTGCCGAAAGATGACGTAAAGGATTTTTATGTAACGATGAATAATACTACAAAAAACTCGACGTTTACTGTCAATTATAGGCTAACTTGAAAGGACAATCATATGAGTTCATTTATCGTTGTGTATCTCAAAGAGTGGTCACCATCTTCACTATTTCTGCAGCACAGTCTATTAATCTGACGTTGTTTAATTTAACTGTGGGCGTAGAACAAGTTATAACGTATTATTTATAGTAGATTCATATTTAATTTGTCGGATTCTATCTCCTGTTTATTTTCCTTTACATTTTCTTTTCTTTGTTGGCATCAACGTTTCAGTACAACTAAGGCGAACTTGTAGAAAGAAAAACTAACAGTTTTTTAAAACTAATTTGCATATATTATGGACGTTTCCAACATTTCGTAGTCTCAGGGGTTTATCTGCTTGTCTGATTGTTTTGTGTTTTTCTTATTTATTTGTTTTGTATTTTAATTTTTAGATTTATTGTTAAATTTTAATCCAAGTTACAGCTGCAATGCGTGTTTAAATAGGGTCAGGAATTATACAATATATACAAATGCGAGATCTGGATTAGTTTACATCCCTATACTTTTTGAGGGCAACGGATTGGATTGTTCATAAAGGTCAACGTAAAACTAAAGACAATTGCTTCAACAACAAAGGAACAATTTTGCGCACTAAAATACCGGTATTGCACTTTTTGCCAAAATCGTTATCTGGTCTGCCGGTTTTTTTGCAGTCCACGGTTTGATCTTGGAGTGGTTGAAGCTTTTGGTGTCAGTTGAAACAAACGATTTACATGCAATGATCGATATTTTATTGCTGGATCTGTAATTGATTATAGATAATCGACGACAATGCAACATAAGCCAGATATCGATATATCGCTGGCATCGAGCGAAGATAATATTCATACGGTATCATCTACCGTTATGTTTCGGACACCGAACAAAGGAGATGATGATATTCACCCGATATATCGTTCACAAACATCTACAAGTAAACGTTTACGGAGTAATAGCATTGAAGAAACCGTGAAACCGAAAAAGTATCACCTTTTGAAGATAATAGTGTATATTCTGGTACCTTTCAGTATTTTAATACCCTTGGCGATATTTCATTTCGTTGACGCTGTCTCTTTAACCAAAAGCGAAACAAAACTTAGAGAAATCATGGAACAAACTATACCGCGGTCTGTTGTGATTCATTTACAGAGTGAAAGATATTATGCCTCTCTGCACCTTAGATTACCAGAAAATTTCAGCGCATCTTCACTTTTTGAGAAAATTGTAGAAACTGATTCTGGTCTTTACGAAATACAGAATTCAGAAAACGATGTCTTGGAATTTCAGTCATATATTCTGTCAAAGTTGAGACAAGACGTTATATCTGGCAGCATAGATCCACGGCAGTGTGAACACCGGTATAGCCTTATCATTGAATCGATAACCGCAAAACTGATTGGCGATATTCGGAAGGTTATCCTTGGACGGTTGTCGGAAATGGTTGTCAGTTATTATTATTTCTTTCGATATAAGGAAGAACTGGAAATTCTCAAAATCATTGGTGCTTTCCGATTGCTTATATCGGATCGATATGAGATGAAGCTGTATACAGATCAATTATTGCGGTGTCTTCGCGGAAAATCGTCTCTAGAGACGAGTTTTCGGTTTTCGCATTCTTTGAAGGAAACTTATTTCAAATGGGTCGATGTAAACAGTGACCTTTTAAGCTCCATAGAGGTTTATTTAAACAATTTATTGACGAAAACTGTCGTCTTTACAGAAGATAAGAATGAAGATTTGATAAAATGGTTAAACCTTACCAATAACTTATCTTCGGAATTTGAAGTAATACTAGTAAAACTCGAACAACAATTGTTACAAGAAATCGACGTCATAATTTCGTCATCGCAAGCCTCTACCGCGGTATTTGCTCTGTTTTTATCATTCGTGCTGTCATGCACACCTCTCACATTATACGTGATGATAAAATTATCCTCAAAAGCGTTAGATATGTCGGAGGAGATGAAAAGCCAACTCGAGGAACTAGAAACACAGAGAGAACGGACGGATTTATTACTGTATCAAATGTTACCACAGCAAGTAGCGGATCAACTCAAATACTCGTGCGACTTTAACGCTGAAACATTCGAAGCTGTGACAATATATTTCTCAGAAGTTGATAATTTCGTGAAGATTTGCGCTGAGAGCAATCCCATTGAGGTAAGTTGTCATAGCCGTGGTCATTTAAGCTATATATCTATATAAGGCATTGTTACCATGCGGAGGAAGTGCGTGGGAGGGGGGGGGGCTATATCAGGGGTTGAGTATCTTCCTAAATTTGTCAATTCTCTTCTCTTGGCCTATACCAAATACTACTTACGTACACTTTTATTTTGATAGGTTGTTACGATGTTGAATACACTCTACCGTACCTTAGACTCTCGTGTGGACCAATATGACGCCTATAAAGTTGAGACAATTAACGATGCTTATATGCTAGCCTCGGGTAAGTCTATAGACGCACATTTGTTTATGAGTCAAATATCGTCATTCAATGTCAATAGTCAAATTTCAGTCACCAAGTAATTTTGCATTCATGTGTCTTAACGACCGTGTAGCAGGGCGACGGAGTTTTCATGGGCTGTAGGAAAAGAGAAAAAGGTCGCTTCATGTTTTGTGTGAACTTTTATCTATCACCATATTTCACAACACCTGTGTACCACCTTTCCATCGAAGAACTTTTTCCCCATGTGCATTTTGTAAAATGTTATTTTTAATCTTTATGCAGCCTTCATGTCTCTAGTTGAACTTTCTAATTCCCCGTCTTTTTCGATATCATTGAACGCATTATCTCCAAAAATTATTTTTAAAGAAAAGTGGGAATTTGAGAATTGGATTATGAGTCAGCTCTATATGAAACTATTTTACCGGTAATTGATCAATTGGCTGCCCGACGTTCTTTTCCTAAATGAGCGCATGCCGGGCTCATCCATCTATCCTGCAGTGTTCGAAGTCAGCTGTTCACGACTATATCGAAAACTGGAGCACGACGGGTAGAGTTGAGTCGGTCAGCATTCAGTCGGGCAGTGTGCGGCGGGCTTTGAAATTATGATCTGTTTGGACTAAACTCGATAGTCAGGATCTGCTAAATGGTGTTTAATCCGCATAAATAGATCTATATTAACGTGAGAAGAATCCAGTTAGGTACAATATGACGTAGGGAATTGGTTGGTATATTTAATATAATTGTAAAGCAACTTTCTTAGTTACTGGGGTGATGTTATATACCACCCAAAGAAACAAGGAATTTAATGCATAGTAAGCTTCAAGATACATTTAATGAAAATAATGTCTCCTGCCCGATTCGTAAATATACAAACTTGCTGCACGCCACAAAAAAGAAAGAAAATGAAAATACAAAAATGCGAAACTCTTTTTCATAGTCAATGATTGTCTTGTTATTTTATTTTTGTCAGTTGCCATTTCATCTTATTTTCTCTTAATTTATGAACCATATTGTTCACATTGATTGCTTTAATCTGCCGTAAGAAAGTATAACAGTCCAATCATCACTTACTGTGCTCACTTACAAGGATTATTTGGAGAGTACAAGTGATCTCCTTGCATCTGTTTTCCCCCTTAAACCTAATAATTCTTGTAAAACGTGCCAACATTTATATTTTATTAATAGTTCCTTTGTACTCAAACAACAGACATAATGAATCTTAAATAACAAGAACCGAACTGCTTTTATTCAACTTGCAATAATATCGTAAGAAAATGTGACTTCCGCATTTAAGTAGATCGGTTATAATGTTGCTATAACAACTGCGATATTGATTCACCCGCAAAACGAACATGATTAATAACAGCAGAGCAAAATACAGACTTAACTGACATCCAGACATTATTGTTTTTAGAGAGCATGCCATCTTGCTAGTTCTAATAATTATTCTAGTTAAAATGTTCTTGCCCTATATATTCTGAAGAAAGAGCCCCTTGCCTTGTCTCACAAGTATGTCTCTTTAATTAGGCCAACATCTAATTCTTCACTCTGTGATGAAATGAATTGGCACTGGGGCTGCATATGGATTGAAGGTATGGCATAGTCCTACGCTACATATAAAGGCTGTTCTTGACAATCTTATTTGAAAATTACGAACTTTCTCTGGTGGAAGGTGTGGGGTGGGGTTGGGGGGTAAACGTAATGTGATGTGATACTAACACAAGAAATAAAACGAAGCATTTTCTTTTTGGAAAGGAGGAGGGAGTGGAGAGGAGGGTTATGAGTGTGCGCGTTGTATTGGTGATCCTGTAAGCACATTATTTAGGAAATTTTAAGAAGGCGTGAGTTGATGCAGAACCGAGAATGATATTGGTTTTGTTTGAATGTTTTGAGTATGTGTGTTTTCTTTTCTCTCTATCGACCACATATAGTTTTTGTTTCAAACAAGGGATGTTTCATAGCTCACTTCTTTATACATGTCTTTGTTTTCATGCGCTTTTATAACATTTCTATAACGTCTTATATGTTGTTTGTCTATTGGAAACATCAAGAAAAGAAATTGCTAGTTTTTTTTTCTTGATCACTTCTTTGGGGGGCGTCACTATATAAGGTTCGACGACAGGAGCGGTGGTGGTAATTTGGCTCTACAATATCTCGGCTTGTCCCGGCCAAAAAAGTCCCATAATTTCCCCGTAACGACAACTTTTAACTTAAGCATCATGGAAGTTGACAACACAAATATGAAAAATTTAACAGTCAATACAGGGCTAGATTTTCCAATCATAATTCGTCGAAATATCGACTCTTATATCAATTTAAAAAAAAATGAAATGTTTAAGTAAGACGTCAAAAGTGTCCCGACTGCCATCGCTGTTGCCCGACAGAAAATACTTTCTTTCTGTGTGATATTTATAAGTCATATTTTGCCAAATCATGCTGAAAAGATAACTTATTTATGACTGGCTGGTGCGTCTAGATAAATTTAATAATACCGTCTTCCTTAGCTCATATAGTTGTAGTCCACTCCGTCAGGAAACTTGAAAATACCAGGATCACGCGTAATGTAACCCGATCTAATTTTGAACGATGGGTGAAGCTGAACTTATTGAAAAGTTCATTTTGATTGTATTGAGCTCATCTATTTATAAATTTTATTCTGTTTCTTAATCTAGCTAATGAAACACTCGTTTCAAAAGACTGACGATAAAAATAAAGGTAGAACAGTTTCCACCTCGTGCTAGGTTATGACGAAAAGGTCGTTTTCTTCAAGGTTTTATGGATACCAAATCAAGTTTACTTGTATTAATGTATAATTAAAATGTATTATTGTGTGTATGTTTGTGTGCGTTAGCAGTTGTTTTGTGTTCTGATTGAGGAACTTTAACAAATAAATTCCAAATCCTCAGATGTCATCTCAAAGAATCCCCACGTCCTCAGACGAAAATCTTTTGTTCAGAGTATTGTTAAGGTTAGGGTACAATATAATACAAAGAACTTTACATTTAGGTAAGCAGCTCACCTAAGAAGATGAAGAAATATAGGTCTATAGAGAGTGGGTCAACTGAAGTGTAACAAAAGCCTTTTGTCAGTTTCAAATCTTCAGTTTCTGGTAGTTTTAACGAGTAAGCTTGATCATTTACTTAGCGTCTTTGAAACAATATATGTAGAATATTAATTTATAGAGCTTTCAGTTACAACCCTGCAGGGCACGAAATGTTTTCCTAAATAAGGAAACACATTTTGGAGGTTGGAAAGTCCACTCTGTATAGTTGTACACTTTTTTTTTTTTTATAGATTAAAACTTTATTACAAAGATAAATCTTAGAAGGATCTTTTTCATCTTTGAAGCCAAATAAATGCTTATCCTTGATAGGAAAACTGAAGCTAGTTGTTATTTAAGTTTTTGTTTATGCTTAGCTGAAAATTCGTCAAGTCTTTGCCTCCAGACTCGGTATGTCAAAAATAATATTTTTTTGTAATGCTTTGCTTTCACTTCAATTTTGGTTTAACTTTTTTATCTATGATTCTTCAAATGTACAAGTATTGAGTTCAGTAATTCACTGCGTATCAGAGGAGAATAGGGGCTGGAGAGGAGGAGGCGGGGGGTGGAGGTATGGCTGAAAGTGAGTCAAAGGTCGTTTCCTCCAAGGAAAAAGATGACCGAGTTTTAGCTAGAGGTCATCTGAGAAAAACGCTACTGATGTTATTACATTAATAAGATTAGGCATTATGTGTGCATGGTGTACAGAGGAGGTGTTATATGGTTAAAGTAGCAAACAGTACTTTGACTTCTGTTTCATTCTCTTTAGTTGAAATTTATTTCAAGTTGCATTTTTGTTCAATTTTTAATGAGGTCTTGTATAATCAACAGAGTTTTTTTCTGTCGGTGAACAGAAATCCTCCGATCATTCACATTGGCGTTTCTTGCGAAATATACGCTAACCAGCAACGTGTGAAGGGCGGGATGGTGAACAAGAAATAAAGTTGAAAAAGACGCAGGTGCGGATTAAGGATTTTATTAACGAAGGGATGTGGTCATGCGGTCGTTGAAGCCTCGCTAATCAAGGAGGGGATGGGGGGGGGGGGGTGTGGAGTCCTTAATCCAGAGTAAATGAAAGAACATTTAGACGTGAAATGGTGTATTTTGAGACACTTAGATTATATGTTAGGTCTGTAATTACGGCTGAACGCAAGTTTGTGCTAATAATGCTTTTTTTTTATTTTGGTTTGCGTTTGAAAATCCGTGTGTGGTTTGGGGGTGGGGTTGTATACCCTTCCCTCTGGATCCGCGCCTTAAACCTCTCTGTCTCGTAATAGAAAGTCCTTTGCAGATCCTAAAACCCACAGCACTTCAAATTGTTTTATTGCCCTGTATGTTTTTTTCGTCTTCTTCAGGGTTACCAAATCGAAACGGAAATCGCCACGTCTATGAAATTTGTTCGCTGGCCGTGGATCTCCGGGATCTCGGTGATGTCCTATCCATACCACACAGGGAAGGAGAATACTTCAAACTGAAGATTGGTATAAACACAGGTAATGCTAAAACAAAATCTATATAAATCTGTACGAATATTTACGTGCATGGGATCTTACATTCACAATCAAGAAGATAGTTGCATAGGCCGATTTAACAGGTATCATCATAGTTATTGTGCGTAAACATGGGCAATGGGAGTTCGTAGATAAGCAGAACAAACACGTGTTAAAACAGGCCCTTAGCATGGCAGGGACACAAGAGGCCGTCCCCCCCCCACCCTTATGCAGACTACTGTAATACCCTCCATATGTGCCACCATCATGTGTACAGGAATTTCACAAGTTTAATGATCAGATTATTTGAGCACCCATTTTAATTAATAACGACGTAGCCAGACAGAGGTAGCGGGCAACGGGAAAGAGTGCCTCTTCGGAAATTTTCGCGGACGAAACGGGAACGGGAGCAATTTCAATTTGTATTACAAAAATGTAGTTATAATTATGGAAATGATAGCAAACTTTGTGCATTTAAGTCCCTTTACCGAAACAAAATATTTCTCAAAAGTGATGGGAAACCCTCCCCTTAGGCCCCTCCAAAGAATGATTGCAAGCCAAATGTCGTGCCCCCCCCCCCACCCACCCAAACAAAATCTGAATGGAGACAGGTTACATAAGACGCAACACACTGGGCACGTCATAGGGATAAGAAGGATTATCCTTCTGCTGCTTCCCCTCCTTCGCCCCACTGCCAGACACTGTTACAAAAATCTAACTAGCAAACAGTACAAAAACATATAATATGTATATGCGGTACAACAGATATGCAGTCGAGCATTCTTCATATGTAT
>JAIPMN010002985.1:0-12269 GCA_020650975.1 Apostichopus californicus | reverse complement strand
TATATATATAATTGAAAATCTTAATGAGCTGGAAAATCAAGAACAGTGAAAAAACTTCCAGCCTCCACCTGGATTCGAACCCAAGCCTCCCGCTTTGTACGCAGACACCCTAACCACTAGGCTATGGACGCTGATTGTATGTCCAGAGGTTCGAAACCGGTAAGGTCGTAATTCCACTGTAGGCGTTTGTCACCTGTATCGAACAATATATATGTATATATATATATATATATATAGCACCACCGTGAGGTTAGACCTAATTTATAGTCTAAATATGCCTCAGAATGCACCATTTGACATAACTTTTTAACTTTTGTTGTGGGGAGACCCAGCACTGGTACAAAGGATTTACTGCAATGATCTCAGGGCCACTCCATTTATAAAATCCTGGAAGAACCTCTGGCCCTTCCATAGCACTACATAAATCATTGCCACCCCCCCTCTCCCCCGGAGGGTATGGGATGTTGATCTACCCCTAGCGATTGATAATATGTTGGGAGTTGCTAAGCCCAGATATTACAACTCCAAGAAAGTTATTGAAAGTGTAAATTGATTTCTCATCACTTTATTCCCTTCTCTCAACTCATGTAAAATTACTGGTAAAGAACATGGTTCTAACTATGTTAGCTAGATGTTAAAAATACATTTGTTGAAATAACTTATTACAGTGGATTACATAAAACATTATTCCTTGAATCATTGAGTACTAGCTAGTAGCACAAATTGAAACTGCAAGACCCATTCCTTTGAAGGGGCTTAAATTTAAAACACGAACCCATGGTGCCTATGTGATCTTTGATAATGTGTTAGTATCGATTTGTCACCAAAATGGGAAATAGGAGCCTAAGTCTTATTCATAATTAACGTCCATGATTATGAATTGTCAACAACTCTGTTACTGCACATACAATAATCTTTATCTTGGAGTGACTCGAACTCGGGACCTTATGATTGAAAGGCACCGGCGTTAACCACTGAGCTAACACTCCTAAAACCTTCCTATATAACCCTTAGGGCCTTACTAAACGTGCAGTCACTTTGCAACACAGAGCTAGATATGTACCTCGTTCAACAAACCTGCATTAGGTTATCACAGCATTCGTTTCTGCTGTTAAATATGTTCTTGAGTGTGCCCCCATATCCTAGAATTTATAACCATTTCTAGACAGAGACTACTTTTGAGTGTAATAGCCAAATGAAATCCCGCCCTCTATACAGTATACATATAGCGACAATCAAGAAGAAAAGTATGAACGTCTTAACCAAGACTAGATATGTATATATATACGACAAATGTAGCTTTGCGTTTTTGCTTAATGTCGATACGTAAAAACTGTATGATATTTAACACACGCTCAATTCAGCACATGCTCAATTCAGCACTTTATTATATTGCACCTTCACAATTATTAAGTTATGTTTTTATTTATCCTTTGTGGTTTTCTTGTCGACCTCTGGTGTGACCTTCTCTTCTTCACTATTTTCTTCATTCATGGAATTTAGGAATGCCTTCATTTTTGATTGAAGAGAATCATTTTTCTGTTCAAGGCTGTCCAGACATGAGTCAAGTTGATCTATGGTGGCACAAAGAGATGCAACCCCTGCTATATAAGATGGAAGAGAGAAAAGCAGATGAAATGTAATGTCATTAGTACATATGAAATCAGATCAAAGGATACATTTCAGAGAAGCTTTTAATGATTACAATGAAATTGATTACTATCACTCATATGATTATCACATCTAATATGCTGCTCGGTCACTTAGAACTGTATACTACATATATATTAGTCAGGAACCATATGGGTAATGCAGCAAGTTATGTATACTGTACTGTGCTCTATTAAGTATTATGTACAATATAAACACACAGACTTCACTATACAATACATGTTTGTTGCAAAATAAAACCTTGTATTAGATAATAACAAAGTGTTTGTTTCCAATCAACACAATTCAAATCAAAAGAAAGTAACAAATTACAGTTTGGCTTTTTCTTACCATCATTTGAAAGCTGGTCAATATCTTCATCATTCATTTCATTCCCTGATGGCCCACTCTTCGTCTGGTTTGTGGTTGGTTTATTTGGTCCATTTGCCATATTTCAAGCAATAAAAGTTTCCAATGATTTAAAACAGTTCACGTTCCGTTAGCAACAAATCCTGAGGCAACGTCTTGAAACTTCAAGATGGAACAAAGACCTAGATGTGAAGAGTTAAATCATTCACTGGCGATTAGCTTTGCAAATATATTCAAAGTGTAGAAAACGACTGAAAGGCACGAATGTTTAAACCCATTTATAGTCAGGATACCAATCACAGACGGAGAAGTGCCAAGTAATCATAGGTTGTGAAGTTGGTCATTTCCCGGCATTGAGCCTGTACTATGTTGTGTGCTGTACCCTCTGATCTGCGCCGTTTCGGCCGCTTGATCAGGTGCTCTCATGTGACTTATAGCCAGTATTGTAATCGGGTGACTGTTTTGTTTCGAATAACTAGTTTTCATAATGTTGAAAAAAAAATGTTTCAATAAGTGATATTTAATTTTTTTTATATAACACCGTGTGATTTATTATTAAATGAAAATTAATCATTTAAAAAGTCCCAAACTTATTATTTTTCTTGAGAGTATATCCTTCCAAATTATAGCTTATTCCGCTGATCATGTTTGGCCACTTTTCACAAGCTGCTACTACGTGCTTACGCGCTACGTTGAAATAAATCACTGTCGTTGGCATCGGTGAGTACTTTGAAATCCTCAAGAATCGCGAATTTTGCTCGACGATTTTGTATCAGTTTAACTGCGTCGTCGAAATGCAATGATTTTGTTTTCAATGGTTTAAGTATTTTTGTACATCGTGTCTAAACGTTTAAAAGAAATGCTCCTAAAATTACATGATAATTTTGTGGCTAGGCTAAGTGTACTAACATATTGATGTACTGTAACGCCGAAACCGATTAGAAACAAAGCTACGGTCTGCAGTGTTTGTAATTTGCTTGGCCACCGGCTAACGAAGGTGTGAAATTTATGTTGGTCTAACGTGGCGGAACGTAGCGTGGTCTAAATAAAGGTATTGTTATACTTGGACACAAAGGGAAACCTGGGGAGGTTCAAGAAAAATCTAAGGTAGGCATTGGGTTATACTATATAGGAATATTCGCTGAAGTTAAAGTAAGCCTAGCTAGGCTCTATGCCTTCTTGAAATTTTAGGTCATTTTTTTTCAACTAGCCTATGATACCATCAGACTAAAAATTGTTGCTAATAAGGCATAATATGTCGGTACTAATTTAGAATCCGTACCATTCGACTAACCCTATTCCCTACTTCCTAACCCTTAAATTCATTCCAGCGAATCATTCACGCGACGCACCTATTCACTGACTTATTCTATTGAGCACACACGTTCAGCCGGATTATACAGTTGTTATTCTGCCGATTCGAAGTAAGCTTTCCCATTCATAGGGTACGGATTCTAAAGTTAGGCCAATATGTCAAATAAAACTTTAAATTTACCATAAGAGTATATTTCCTCCTTTCTCAGAAAACACATCTAGAACAAAATGGCAGATAACGAACAAGAGCTTTTAGATTATGAGGAGCTTGAAGAGGGAACTGAAACTCAAGAGGCAGGTGGTGATGCACCCCAGCAACAGAAGAAGGAAGTCAAAGGAACTTATGTCTCCATTCACAGTTCTGGTTTCAGAGATTTCCTACTAAAGCCTGAGTTGCTTCGAGCCATTGTCGACTGCGGTTTTGAACATCCTTCAGAGGGTAGCTACATTTCCCTTATTCCTGTATCCATGTCTTCCTACTGATTGTGCTCAAAGGGTTTTTTGCATTTAGGAATGTAGAAAGGAATGTAGAAGCTTTAACTTAACAAACAAACATTTCATGTGGCACATGGTGTTTTACATGGTCATTTATCAAGACTTGTTGTTTCTGTCAATCAGAAAGATTGTCAGGGTATGTTTTGAAGAATTTTGGAATTGGTACAAGTGTTCTTGTACACTCTCTACTGCAAGTGTCATCTTGCCTTCTGTGTATTCTATTTTGTCCTTCTTTTTTATCTTTTGCCTTCATTCTTGCAGTTAATTCTTCTCTTATTTCCATTGCAGTTCAGCATGAGTGTATCCCACAAGCCATTCTGGGAATGGATGTACTCTGCCAAGCAAAGAGTGGTATGGGTAAAACAGCAGTGTTTGTCCTGGCTACTTTACAACAGTTAGAACCAGTCGATGGTCAGGTGAGTTATCTGTTTTGAGGTACATACCTGGCCATATAGACCAGTAAATGCTGGCTATGTAGTGGTATGCTGCGTGGATGTAACAGTCACAAATATATGTAAGTCATAATCCAGTTCTGTAGGTCTTCCTGAAACAGTATAATTTGGGAGAAATGGGCAGAAAAACACATTGTTTGCATAAATGATGGCTCTCTGCTGACATTGCAAAGTTGTGCCAGGTACTACTTAAATCTCCATCTGGTTACGAGCACCTGTTTCTTCCCATCATCGGTGAAGTTTTGTCTTCAACTGTAATTTCTCATGTGCTGTTTCCTTCCAGGTCTCCGTCCTGGTCATGTGTCACACTCGAGAGTTGGCCTTCCAGATTGCCAAGGAGTATGAACGTTTCAGCAAGTACTTAAATAACATCAAAGTGGGTGTGTTCTTCGGCGGTCTCAACATCAAGAAAGATGAAGAGACCATCAAAACTAATTGTCCTCACATCGTGGTGGCCACACCCGGTAGATTGCTAGCCCTTGGCAGACAGAAGATCCTGAATCTGAAGCATATCAAACATTTTGTCCTGGATGAGTGCGACAAAATGCTTGATCAGCTTGGTAAGCAACTGATTTTGTTTTATTCTCTGTGTCTGTTTGTTTGCCTATCTGGTAAATTATGTTTGCTTTTGTTCTGTTGCTAATTATATATTTGTTTCTTATGTTTTTCTAGTGAAATATCATTAGTGAAACTAGTACAATCAGATGAGCAATGTCTCTAATTACACAGGGGAAATTTATCCGGTATCACATGGTTAAATGTTATGATGCAAAGATATATTGCAATTTTGTGTACAGGAACCATAGTATGTAGTAAGAGGTAAATTTCAGAGCTTTGAAAAACCTTGCACCAAAGTTGAACACTAAATGAGTCCCTGTTACAGTTCTACTTTGTGCAATGTTAAAAGTAGGTATGTGACTAGAAAATATCAATCATGTGTAATAGTATGTAACTGTAGAAATTGTTGGCTACATAATAAAATTATGTAAAATCAATTTGTTTTACTCTGGTCTTCAGAACACAGACATACGCACTAGTACACACATTTCTTGCTAATCATGTCTAGTTGTCATTGGAAATTGGGAACAATATCCCCCTGTTAAGATTCATTACCAAACATGACAATGCTACTTCACATGAGGCTTAGCTCTTGAAAGTTTCTTTCTGTTCATAGTACTATTATGTGTAATTTTCCTTTTGCCTTGTCTCCATAGACATGAGGCGGGACGTGCAGGAAATCTTCCGAATGACTCCACACGAGAAGCAAGTGATGATGTTCAGTGCTACACTCAGCAAGGAGATTCGACCAGTCTGCAAGAAATTCATGCAAGATGTAAATGACCAGTCATCTTCTTTTCTCTCTTTTTCTTTACCGTTGGCTTCCGTGGGTTGACGCTACTAACCATCCGAGATTTGTGAACCGTTGTTCCCATCTTGGTGCGTGCATCCACTCGGAAGACCCAAATAATGCAGCAATCTAGGTAGGAGATTGGTGGAGACTACAGGGCCTGCAGCTTGTTGACTCGATGAGGCAGGCAGATGAGACTGAGGATTCCCTGCAATCTCACAGCGGAGTCTATGTGATGATGATGACAAGGGAATGGAGGCTACAATGTGGATTGACATGGCAGTGTCAGGGCTCATAGGTTAGACAGGGGCTGACAAGTAGTTGTTATGATAGAATATGTCAGTCCATGATGCATTTTGGTAGGCATTTTAAATTAGAACATGTACCTTTAACTGCTTTAACTAGGTAGCTCTGTGCTCTACTGGCCTTTACAGTAGAGTCTGGCTTCAGCTGATGTTGTGTGATAGTCTTGATAGATTTTAACTGATTTGATTGGCAACTTCTTTCCTTCAGATATGGGACTTGCCTTTCTTTAATCTGTCTTAGTTGGACAGTGTAGTCTGAAAGTAGCTGTGGTCAAGTTGGTGATATATTAGTTGTGTTTTTCCATCTTCAGATTTTACAGTGATCTAGTTGTTATTTCAGAAAAGTAGTGGTGCTGAGACAGTTGGAATTCTAGCTGTTCATCTTTGTTAGAGTTTATTTTAGTCATGTTGCTGATGTTGGAGCTGTCATTGGTGTTCTACTGACCTTAACAGTAGAACAGTTATTCTAGCTATTCATGTGTTACAGATTTGATGGAGCTCATTCTGGGCTTTGGTTCTCGAGGTGGTCGGCATCTTTCCACATCGTTTTAGGTTCGTTCCTGTTATTTTCTTTGCCATGTAGAATTTAGTATCAGAAGGGAGTGCTGCGAGATGGATGGCTTTGGAAAGGAAGATAGTTTTGGTCAGTTGACTTAAGTAGATGACTTACTTTTTGATCGTGTAAGAAGATCTGTGGAATCTACTCTACTGGCCTTTACAGTAGAGTACTGATGAAGTAATACTATGCAGTGAAGTGGTGATGGTGTCAGTCTTTCAGTTTGTCGCAAGTTTTCTTTTTATAGTTCATTGACCAATATTTTGCAGTTCTGCTGATCTTTGCAGTAGAGCACTGGCACAATAGATCAAATTTGTGTTGTTGTTTTTGCTAGGAGTTTCCATGGTGCAAAGGAGCATTATTGTCAGTCTGTGTTTGAGAGCACTGACGTATGTTTTCACTTTTCAGTCTTGCTTTAGACCTTTCATTTATGGCCGTCTCTTCATGTCAGGATATTGTTTAATAGTGGATGTCTTACTCTGTTTATGGTAGATGGTTTGCTTTACTGACCTTCACAGTATAGCAAAATTTGGTAATCTGAATACGTTTGGTGTTAGCCCTGTCTCAGCCTAGAGCTTAGACCTGCCATGTCATGACTTGAGATGGAGAAGAAGTGGGAACTTCAAGAGATTGAAGAAGGGATGGATCAGAAAGATGACAGATCCATGAAGGAGCCAATCATAAAGCTTGCTATCAGCAATAACATACATTCATACAGATGTAGACAACCCACAGAGATTATATGCAGAAGCACCAGCCAAAAAAGAAACATGTTTTTTTTTTCTTTTTGGCTGTATAGGCTACATAGCACATCATGCTTGGTGGGTTATTCCACTGGCTTGTTAGCATACGCTTAGCATTGCTCAACTAATGTCTGAACCCACAATTCAGACCACAGTATAGAATAAATCAGTATTTTGCCTTTCTGTGATCATTCAAGAATTCTCCTCTGTTCAGTTATAATGATGACTGGTTGCGATACAACTCATCAAAAGTACAAATAGCCTTCATAAAGTTTTAGGATAGTCTCACACACTTTCAAACATACAACATAGAACACATCAACCGCCACAATTCATGCATCAAACAACCAGTTTATGGTTTGGACAGTGTCAGAAGCCTTCATAATCACCTCTTGTGCCCATGCCGGTTGTGCCCGGAAGCAGCCTCTTCATCCTGCCCTCGACTACAACACCGCCTCTGTCTACCACCAGTCCACCCACATCACAGCAGTGATGAGAAGATTCCATCGACCGTGAGCCCAGTCTTCCTCACTCACCAAACAAGCATTGCAGAAGAAGGACATTGGTGCTGCTACTGGCAGACTAGACGACTCTAACTTCTTAAAGTCATCCTGACTCTTTCATACTGTGGAGTGGTTGATGATCAACTACGGAGACCAAAGTATTTGACAACTAATCTGTTCTCTTTTTTACCCAGGGCTGATTATTTTTATTTTTTTTCCTGTGTGCGTGAAATGCTCAACTTTTCTTGTTGGATATTTACTAACTTTTTTCCAAAAAGTCAAAATCAGACGATTCCTATGTCTGCTGGAGTACTTTCATTATTAGAAAAAAATGTTGGCAATGTCAACGGGTAGTTTGGTTTTTCTAACAGAATATTTGATGTTTTCAACTTCAGACAACTATTTCAAAATCAGCCCTGAGTTTTCTTTATTTATTTTGATAAATTTCCCCTTTCTTTTTTTTACCAAGCAGTAACTCACATTTGTTATATATATTGAAATCATCATTTGGCTCCACATATGTGAAAAAAGTAAAATAATTGCAAGAAATTGCTGGAACATCAGACATCCCATCAAAATAGCATCAACAATGAGTGAATGTCATGCTAGCAAGCAATCATTTGAGAGGCAAGGGGGCACAGAGAGGTCTTCAATGAATACAACAAACTTTTGGTGTGGGGTGGGGTAAGATTCTTCATCGGGACCCTCCTTGACTCTTTGTAGTTACTTGAAACACCGTTGAATCTTGAAAGTATGCTCGACTAATATTCTGACCAATAACCTATGGCCCAAAATAACAATTTTAAGACTTCGGCAAAATTCCCAACTAATAAGGGGAGTATCCTAGGTTGGGGTCAAAAATGATGTTATAAATTTTAAGTTTGTTATGTCTAAAACATTTGGGCCATTAGATCCAGGAACTGGGAAGCAAGTTTATTTTGTTAAAGTTGCGGAAGGTTGAGGAATGAGCTTTAAAAAGAACACACTCATTGTGTCATGAATGTGCTTCATTCCATTAGACTTTAGGTTCTAAGCTATGTGATGCCTAGTTGATTCCTTTTTTATCCGAACTGACTGTTTGAAAAGTGTGAAATGTGTCTGCATCCAAGGTGTTTGGATATGGTCATGTTTGGGTTTCTTTAAACGCCTTCTCTCTTGTATCAGCCGATGGAAGTCTACGTTGACGACGAGACCAAATTGACCCTACACGGCCTGCAGCAATATTACGTGAAACTGAAGGACAACGAGAAGAACAGGAAGTTGTTTGACCTTTTGGATGTGCTTGAATTTAACCAGGTAGGGAACATTTTTCTCCGGTTTCGAACCATGGACTCCTCAGCTTTCCCGAACAGGAATTCTGGTGGCGATCTGGGCAATCATAGGGGAAGAAAAAGGTTATGTTTGGTGTTGTAGTAGCTGATAAATTGCTGTTTATTTGAATGAGACTTGATGGGAACTAGAGATGGAATTCTAATCCTACTTCCTCCAGAATATGTCATCTTCTATTATAAACATTGTCTTTGAACCCTGACCTACGTAAATTGTTTTTCATTACCTGTTTTCTTTTGAAATGTTTTTAATTTGTTTCGGCTCTCGCTTGCATTTAGGTTGTGGTGTTTGTGAAGAGTGTGGTGAGATGCACGGCTCTGGCAGGTTTGATGATTGAGCAGAACTTCCCAGCCATCGCAATCCACAGGGGTATGAAACAGGAAGAGAGGTGAGATAGAAAACATTATTATCATCTGGTCATATCTCTGATGAAATGTACTTAATTGCCTGCGCACATACACACCAGAGACATTAACAAGCAATTATATTTATCACTCAGTAGAGGTATGCATCATCTCACTCAAGTGTTTTATCCTTTCTGCTTGCCATTCATAGGCGATATGGAATTGAAAGGATATCCCAAATGGAAATTTATTGTTATTTTATTGTATTGTTTTGTTTACATAACCCACAACATATGGCATTCAATAATGAACGATTATCAAAATTGCAAGTTGTTAATAGTAGGTTGTCTGAGGGTTAGTTAATATCATTTTCTTGTCTGCTTCCCTTCTTTAGAAATCTCAAGGAAATTTAGTGAAAGAAAATGACAGATTTTGTTTAATAATTTGACTATTAAAAATTTCCAAGTTTTTGTGAAAAGGGAAAAATTAATACTTAAAATTTTATAAGGGCTTAGGTTGAGATTTAGCTTAAAACAGAAATCAGAAGTCATGAAAATATAAAAGTAATGTTACAACTGATGATTTATATGTAAACAAGTTTATAGGCACATACTCAGTGGCAGGTATGTGCATAGTTACTAACTGTTATCTATGTTACTCCCTTTTATCATATCGCAGACTGGCCAAGTACACACAGTTCAAGAACTTCCAGAAGCGTATCCTGGTAGCTACCAATCTCTTTGGGCGCGGCATGGATATTGAACGAGTCAACATCGTGTTCAACTATGACATGCCAGAGAGTTCTGATACTTACCTCCACAGGGTAAGTCTTGTCTGTTAAAGTTAAGGCACCGAGTTAATGAAGAAAGGCTGCCGCAGCTTCAAAATACTCTGCAGGAGGGCTGAATCCATGTCTAACAAGATAATGTACCTCTGTGGATTAGAACTGCACAAAATAATACTTCCCATGCAGAAAAGCTGCAGCCCCAGTAGGGTCTGGTTTTGACACTGCCTTATTTGCATCAGGGGTGGTATGTCTAATGAGTCACTAACAGTGTATTGACATACTTGCAAAGTGAAACAGCAGATGTATTTTATGGAATGTTAACAAGGAATTGCAATTTCTGAGATGTTTCTGCAAGTACTTATTTGTAGAATTTGGGATGTCTTCTTATTTGTAAGACATCTACTGTCAGTTCTCTATGGATATAAATGAGGTTTCATTGTAAACCCACTTCTCATCCATGTGTAAAAAGCAATTGGATATAATAATATTTGATTCTGTTTTTAAGCTGCACATTTCCTATTAAAAACATTGTTGCAGAAGTGTTAGATCACCGATTGGGACTTAGGACAATCTTTCAACAACAACAAAAAAACTCTGGGGCATAGTTCAGTTGCCATGCTCTATCTTACTTTTGCTCTTTGTATGCCCTCAGTCCTTCCTTTGTATGCCCCCAACCCCCCCCCCCCCCCATTATTACATTTGTATAATATCATATCACCTTCTTTTGATTTAAAGGTTGCAAGAGCTGGCAGATTTGGCACTAAAGGTTTGGCAATTACGTTTGTAGCCGATGAAGAAGATGCCAAGATCCTTAATGAAGTACAGGACAGGTTTGACGTCAACATCGGAGAGCTCCCTGAAGAAATTGACATCTCCTCTTACAGTAAGTGGTCTGTAGTGGCAAGGTCATCCTGGCCAGATTCCCCATTTGGATATGGTCGTTGGGAACGACATGGTCATTGTCTTAGTCGAGGGTCAAGGTGTGAAAAGTCTTATGCTTATGAAATGTTAGTTTGGAGGAAACTTGTGGTGTAAACGACTCTCCATCAGAAAGAAGGTCATTTATGGTGTATCATGTGCAATTCAAACTATTCTCAAACCTGACAGCTCTGTTATGAGTTCATTAGCCTCATTAGGTGGTGGAGGTAAAATGGTATTTTTCAGGATGTTCAATTTGCATCTTGCTTATTGTTGTGTAGATATATTGGTCTTACCCATTAACAAAATGCTGAACTATGGCAAAATTATTAAGTACATTTCAAATATAAGCTATAAACATTTTACCTGACCGTTTTCTTTTCTTTCCCCCATTTCTCTCTCTCTCTCTCTTCGAAATTCAGTTGAACAAGTTTAAATGATTGGAAATGACTGTTGTCTGTAAATATGGAAGAACGCCGAAGTCTCTCGTAGGAACAAAGCAAAAGTGAGAATGGCTGGCACCAGAGACGTGGAAAATCTGGATAATCCTTTCGCATTGGTCACCGTTGAAAGCTGTGTAAATCAGAAATTAATCTTCAAGTGTACATATCAACTGGAAAATAAATCTAGCCAAAGATCACATTTTTCCTGTGAAAGAAATTACCATGACAATTAATGAAGAGACCTCCTTCATGTCTGTAGGGAGCCCTCATGTCTTCATTATTTAGACTGAGTTAAATCTCTGTATTTGGAATGGTACACTTTCAAAATGGGTTCCAGTGTTTTGTTAGGCATCTGTAAATGGAAGTAAAATAATCACTTTTGGGTCATAGTTCAATTATGTATTTGTCCAGCTGTTTTTTGAAGGCACTGAATTTTCTTTTATCAAATACTATGGTTTATGTCTACAAAAACATGTCATACATCTTTGCACTTGTATAGCATGTTGCACATTTTGCATAGCATCGTGTAATGCGATTACCAGAGAAATTATTCTCTGCAGATTAAGAATAGGTCTGTTAACGTTGGATTTGCCAGGAAAGAACATAAGTAGCATGGACACTTCTAATTCCGGACACCTAAGCCTTAAAACACCCCAAAACTATATCTTCTGGTATAAATCACCTGAAAATATACTTGATATGGTGGGAGAAGT
>JAIPMN010002984.1:0-12825 GCA_020650975.1 Apostichopus californicus | reverse complement strand
TCTGATGTTTTTCGTCTCCATCAAATTTGTTAAAATGCTTCAAAACAATGTTGGCACATGGGTCATCTTATCAATAGTTTTAACACGTCTAAAATGTCAAGAGTTAGTTTTTGGCACGATTTAGTATCCTTCTAGAAGAATATGGCCCTTGGATACAGAAATTGGTATTACACTTACCTAAAGTCACAAATTAAAATCTACCTTTTATACTTTGCTGTTGCCAACATAGTAAAGTATACAGTGTAGTAATATCTCCACAAAGAGATTGAAGCGGTCAAGGCGATTTGCTTGGGATATAGCCAAAATTTCTTTGGTCGTCGATATTGTTATTCAGGAAGCACATACAGTGTGCGACGTTATTGTTGTATCTGTATGAAACGTGTTTATTGTCACCCAATGCTGAGAATCACATGCCGTTTGTTCCCTTGATTATCATGCTCGTTCGAACGATAGCCATAAATTATGATATGGAGGAATTTAATTAGATATCCTTTAACATATAAAGCCAATTATTATCATACATGGAGTAGTAATAAATGTTATGATAATACTTTCTATTGTTTGCAACGTGTTAGAAAAGAGACCTTTAAATACAGTGTAATGTATTTTATGTTGTTTTATTTATAAAAGTCTATAATCGATGTTTTTTTAAGTACAGGGAGGGTTTCCTTTGTATACTGAATTATATTACATGTTACTGTAAACGATATAAGAAACGTTAAGTTTTATACTACACGGAATAGCCTCATCACGAAGGGAGGGTGTAAGTCGGGTAGGAGTGAGTGATTGAGGGCAGCGAAGAGGGAAAGTATGGATGGGGAGCTGTGAATACTCCATCGCAACCATGTTATAGATGGAGTACATTTTCAATGGTCCCATTATAAGTAGTCTGGTCATTAAGTATGAAAGACGACATGCATGAGAATATATTCGCGTTGGTTTTACATTTAATTACTGTATTCAAATTGGGACTATTAAACGTTAAAAGAACGTTTACATGATCGACACGACTTTTTGGAACACCTTGTGTGGAAATCAAAATAAACTACGGTATTTGTGTTTAGAGAATTAACAGATAAATTAAATGATCATGAATATCTGTCTTTCTCGTAGTAGTTTATTTACAGGTTATACGTTAACACCTTATACACTATTTCGCACAGTTGTAGTTATTATATGCATTAAATATGTAGTTCTTTAGACGGTGAACTAGCCATAAATGTTCTAAAATGTAACAGAAAACATCACTTTGGTTTGTTATTAGAATATTGGTGAAGTGGATTGTGTCAAAAGGATTTTTTTCAATAAAAATGAAATGTAATTTATTTTTGGTGAGAATTTTCTCACTCCAATTATGTTATATTACTTGTTCTCTGCTTTGTTTTACTGTTATTGTTTATATCTAAGTAAAAAAAAGGAAACGAAATCTATCAATTGAAAAGTATGAATAATTAAGAGATAATCAACCAGAATTATAATCAGTTTAGTTTTAGAAACTTTCTCTGCATCTGCACTGAGTTATTCCGCTAGTAATATGCTTTAGTGCTTTTTGTATGATCGGCTGAAATTTTAGATTTGCTTGTCGCACTACATCCAGAATACGGCTTATATTTGAAGCTTTAATGTAATATAACTGATTTAATGGGAAAAAAATAGAATTCTTCGGTGAAATTGTTTTTATTTGATAAGGCATGTATACAGCTCTTAAACAGTTGTTATTGTCTTACTTTTTGTTTGGATTACTTTTTGTCTGAAACATCTTACTACGATTTTAATTTGAGTATCATTTTATAACGTCTGTTCCATTGGAAAGAGACTTCTAATCCACTTAATCTTCTAGTATATTCAATTAAAGATCGTGTAATAACAGTATCATTAAAAGCATGCTCTTACATTACTATTAGTTGTAATTATTATCGCTAAATCGCTAATGCTTTATAGACGTACACGTCGTTGCACATTTTATTATAATAAAGCGACACGTAAATTAGAAATACACAATTAAACAATTAAGTCGCACACATTCGACAAACAATACGATACTTGATAGGTGTTTCATTTTAACTCACAAGAATCAAAACACAAGTTAAAACAGTTCAATGTTCATCAAAGTAACTTAAACGAAAGGTTATTTTATTGTTTCTTAAATTAATTTATTGAATGCCATATGAGCATATTTAGGGATGTGGACATTTTCTGTAACTTTTTTAATTAGCTAACGATATATAATAAAATATCTCAATTAAGTTTCCCATTCACAATCAAAATAGTATGCCTTCCTTTAAATTTACCTCTTATCTTGGCATAGTAATACGACTTTAAGTATGAGTCGGTATCAAGTAGTTACCTTTGGTCAAATTATATTACTTCTCAAAATAATCATTGAGGAAATCTAAATCTTAATTAACTGTCACTTTAAAAGGCCTGTGACTGAGTTTTTCTTTACAAACTTTATCATTTTAAATTAAATAAATGAACATGTCTTACATTTTTTTCGGCTCTAATATCAATCATATTTAAAATAACGGAGTATTGGGATTAATATCCTGAGAATATCTAACGATATATGGCCTAACTGAAGGAAATGAGAAACACGAAAAGAAAGAAAACTTGGAAGCTAGCCATCCAAATCGCCGGAGACATTTTCATGATCGCGTATCATACCATTCTTTCGTATAAGCAATTAATACCACAACGTAGTGCCTGAAAAATTAGATTTGTGATTTTTTTCTGGCTTTGTGGAAGTATTTTATCTTTGATAATTCGTACTGAAATAAATCCGTGTAGCCTAAGTTTTCTACTTTCAGCATTTAATTTAGAGTCCATTAATTAGTTTTAAATTAGATTTACGTGTAAACCAGTTGGATTTATTGTTATTCAACTTTTTTCCCTTGAATATGTACATGTACACAAATATTGATCTTAATATGATATTTTCAAAATACATTTCAAAGTACCTTTATTTTTGTTGCAGACTGTTTTTCAAACTTTGGCACACGTTTAACGATATCTATTAAATAGATCTCTATGGGCATATGTGAAGGAAGTAAATATTTAGGAATAGAATTTAATATCTAACACGTTTGCGTTTTGATGATAGTTTACAACAAACGTAAAACTGAGCATTTCTTCAAATTTGATTAAACCTGAACCACCCTTTCAAGTAATAGATACCTAATTTAAAGGATGTACTTTGTCATTATAGTTTTGTTCACAGTAGTTACCCAACTGTTGACTATTTGAAATGGAAGTTAATTAAGCATCTTTGTCATTGGATTATCACATAGAAATGTCTTGCTTTAGATTAGTTAACGCAGATCTTGCTTTAATGTATTCACCAGGATAACATGAACGAAGACGAGAAATAAAATGTCTGTTCGGAAATCATATCAAAATAACAGAGCTGAAAAGGGAAGTTGCCTTCATGCATATGAATATCAAGTTATTATTATGTAGTTTATATCGAAATATAAAATATAAGCAAGGCATTATAACAAATGTAAAAAACAAAAACATTGAAAACATTTAACAAAGCGTGCCGAATATCGCTCTGTTTCAAGAGGGAATCTCATGATTGGATTTTTAACAAGAAGAAAATATTAACTCATGAATCTAAAAAAAAAAAGAATATATAGTTTTTAGTTATCGCTAAAATAAATGAATTTCTGTTTTTAGTGATTGTACTCGTATCCAAAATTATGGAGTATAGCTTTAATATGTATCTTTGAAAGGTGGGGTTGGCTATTGGAGGGAAACCTTGTAAACTGACGTGCTGTAAAGGATATGTGGGGAGCGATATACTCATAAGTTTGAAAGAGATTACTTTTTCCTGGCCATATCACGAAATTTGATTGACTTTGAAAAATTGGTGTGTAACGAAAACACGTTTGAGATGTATGAATTAGCTTTTCTTCTAAGTATTTTACTTGTGAGCAAATTTTAAAGAATACTGTATTTAAGCATAGAAGAACCTATAAGAGGCAATCGTTTGTTTTATTCCAATATATGTGGTTAAATTAAAAACATTTTGTTATTTTTCAAAACACTGCTGTCCTTTTGCGAAGTTAAAAATTCTGAGTATTTTTAATTGAAGGCCTACTAACTGAAATTTATCAGGATTTTTTATCGATAATTTCCTATTCCTTCGTAGACGCTAACACTTCACTTTGTCACATAATTTAATATTAACAGAGTAAGCTCAACAACACATTGACGCAACTGATGTTATTTTCGAAACAGAAAATATTCAACGTACTAAAATATAAAATATATTAAATCAAAGTAAAGACTTACCATTTCTGTTCCAAACGAGTTCCAAATCGTCAAAACAGTCAAACAAACTTTGAAACACTTCTCCATGATTTCGAGTTTGTATAAATGACACGCGAAAATATATTCGATGAACTGCAAGATAGCAAATGACACAGGGTATCTTTTTAGGGGTGGTAAACACCCTATTGAAATGACAGAAGTAGTATGGATGCCCATAAATGCCGTCGTTTTATTTGAAATATGATTTGGTGAACATTTTATACAAATGTGCTGCACATCTATAGTATTATTGGCTTGTGTGTAAAGAAGACTATTCGACATGCGCAATCCAACTTAATATTTTGTACAGCTATTTGTATCTTGAACTTTCAGTCAATAGTGCAGTAAGCTTCAGTTGCATAATGTGGAATTGTCCTTGTTCCGATAACTACAGCATAACAACTACTGTATACTTATTGACTATCGTGCTTCTAGTTCCAATGACAGCAACGGTATTGCAATTCAATACATGTAAATGTATTTGGTTTTTAAAACGAATATTAATTACGATGATCACTCTTAATCTATAATACATTTAGTGTGTGGTTCATGTTAAATGTTCTGTAGTTGTGTGCCAAACGACGTCACTGCTTCTAAGCCGATGAAAATAGTATAGGAATGTTGATTTACTTTCACTGGTTAAGCTGCTTTTACCGATATTTTTAAGAAACATTTTTGAGTGATTATTTTAGCTAAGTTACTTCGCTTTTGGTTGGAAGGCAAAATTAAAGCAGTATCGAAAGGTCAGGAAGTGATACTACCAATCAGCACTATATAGCATGCATGAACTAGTACAATACATATTATATACCGGAAATGTACGGTATGATCTCTTCTACACTATCAATATGTATGTACAAATATCTCAATATTTGGAACATTCGAAGTTTATCAGTGGTAAGCTATATGAACAATAATTCCTTGTTTTATGATGCCTATGATGCCCTGTTTGCAGAATCGAGTATCCTCACATCTCATTGAATAAACATGTCTGCTGTTTCACTGGGCTTTGACTAATTTGTTTATTGACTGTAAGAATTACATCAATAATGACTGTAAATTATAAGGAAAAGTTGTGTTCATTTATATAAGATATTTAATCAAAGGAGCATGTTTTGACCTATGAAAAGGTAGGTTGATATTAGATTTTTCTTTGATACAAATATTTAAATGAAATTAATATATGTTAACCAGCAGAGGCGTAGCTAGAGCCTATTTGGAGGCGTAGAGCTACTTTATAGGCGTAGCTATATGTAGTTCATTTAAGAGTAGCCTCCAATTATCAGGGGGTCCTGAGGGTTGGCTACCAACAGTTTCAGCAAACGGAGACAACAGTCAGTCACGATTTTGCATGAATAATTATATTAGTACCAGCATGCCACGCCATTCTATTAATTAGCTGATAGTGGCGTTTCCAGAGGTAGAGGAAAAGCTGTCCCTCCCACACACACACACACACAAATTTTCAGGGACGAAATCTGGGACGGCAAGGAAAACAAAATTGCTATCATATATGATACTGTATACTCTGAAAATAAAATTGGGTGTCAATTTACACCTATCAAGGGTATAGGTGTTCTGGACACCATTTTGACGAATTTGACACCCACATTTACTCACAATGACTCCTTCAAGAGTGTCATTCTTGCATCGCTCCGAGAATGCACATTCTTATGTTGACACCATTTGGGTGTAATCATCAATTTTACCCCCATAGAGGTGTCAAAATACACCACTGTGGTGTCCAGCAATAAGCCGGCTATGTGGAGTCAAAACAATTTGACGGGGTTCACTTGACACCATTGGAATCAGCGTGACACTCTTTGATACTCATTTACATACTGGCACCTGTAGATACTCATTACGGGGGTCAAACTAAGACAGTAAGGGGGTCACATTTTGAAAGGATGAAATCAGCGTGACACCTTTTGGTACTCATTTGCCTTACATACTGACATGTACCGTAGTGACCGTACGTTACTATGTTCCCGCCAAAAGCAAAGCGCGAAAACAGACTGATTGGCATGTTTAAGTACAATCTGTATATTTTTCCTACGTGCGTACATTAGTGTTACATGGGGTGGGTAAATACAGTAGTATAGTAGTGCTAGCCGGTTGCACATAGATATGATGTGATGTGATATGCAGCAGCTTCGTTAAGCATTCACACACATCACTCGTTATTAGTCTAGTTACAGTACACTGATCGTCACCGTGACAGATAAACAGGTAATTTCAAATTACAAATTAGTTATCATAAATTATATTATTTGTATTGCATATAAATAAATATTATTCACATTGATTAATATAATAGGCCTACAACCTGAAACTTTAATTCAAACGAAAGCCAGTAGGCTAAGCCAAAGGCCGCTAGCCTCGCATAGTAAGTAGTCGTAGGTGTCCAATAGTCAACACTGTGTTAGGCCAATACAAAATAGTAGATAGCCTATGCTAGGCCTAGTTTAACTATTTAGCAATCGCAGACCCTTATGTTACGGTAGGCTATACATACCTCTGCAACAGAGTGAGCAGGCCGACTGTAAAAAATAAACAGTCATTAAGAATTTTCTAAAATTGAATCAAAAGGCTAGGCCCTACCAGACTTTAACACCTGAATATGTGGTAAAATCAACGGAGCAATTGCAGAATACCAGTTCACTCGCAAAAGTAAGAAACATTGGCTACACCATCAAAGAAACATCTGCCTTGCCCTTATCATCTACACCGTCGAATGATCTCTCAAATAAACAACCCCGCTATTGACTAGTGTTAGTTATTTATCCCCAAAAATTCTTAGTCCAATCAATGTTTCTATGGTGGCAACACCGGCTCCATCATTTACACTGTCAAATAATTTCTCCCTATTGATCAGTGTTAGACATTTATCAAAAAAGTCCAAATCCAATCAATGTTCCTTGAGTGGCTCCACCGTCTACACTGTCAAACGAAGCCTTTTGAGAACGACACATCACACACATGGAAGATTTTTTCGTCATCTAGTCATTTCAGTCAATGGTCTACTGGTAACCAATGTGACTGTGTAGCCGGCTACACCGTGAAGCTTACAGTGGACTGGTATTGTGCAATTAAGCCAAAGTAACCCACAGTAGGCTAGGCCTAGCCTAGGCCCCTATATTGTTAATACTCACAGTCAAAAAGGTACTAATTTAAAATCAGTGACCGGAAGCAGAGCTATATGTTGACCCTAACCTTGATAGGCTAGGCCTACACTAACCTTGTTTCTAAGTGTACTAAGTTTCTAAGTTTTGTAAGTGTCTCCCGAGTGAAAATGGGCGCCCCCGAAAAATAGTGGCGGCCCCTTTAAGAAAAATCCCGCCCCTTAAAAAAACCAACCCCTAGCTCGCTCTGAAAAACGTTGCCCATACCGGGCTTCCAAATGAAACAAATTTTTCCGATCCTCATTTTAGACCAATACACTAACAATCGGGTCGACAAGCGATTATTAAATATGTATATCCCATACCTTATGCAATGCATAAAACAAAACAAGAAAAGAACGGAAAACCAAAAGCATCGAATATTGTAACATTGTTGCGTCATCAACACAACATGAATCAGAACGCACGACACGTTCAATGCAATTTTAGTGTGTGAAATCCCTCACATGTAGTTAACCAGTATACGTTCTCCTAAGACTTAGTGTTAGGGGCAGTCAAATGAACGTTTCTTAATTGACCGCTAATCACCTGCGTAACCCGTTCAGATTGAAACTCACACTACTTCAGAGTCTAAATGTTTCCCCAAAACTTTAAAATTTACTTTGGTAAGTGTCAATCCCTTCATAGACTTTCGTCAAATATAAGAAAGGGAAGCAAGGTTATTGCTACTCATGATTTTATCTTTGAGGCCTATTAGGATAATAGCAAGGTAGATCACACTGTAATGTATGTGTAGCTAATCAACCACTGTAAATTGCACAATATACATAGCCTGCTAACGAGGCTTTGTGGCTCGCTTGTCGGTGTGTTGCCAACTTATGACTGCGAGAGTTGCAGTATAGCATCCTTACTATTGTACACATGTTTTGTCGTAAGCAATTTCACGATCAGACGTTTAACAGAGAATTTGGGTTACTTAAATTTTCTTGGATTTCGCAAATTCGTGTGGTATTACCCTACAGCGACCGTGTGTTTTGTGACTCGTGATTTGTATCTCCTTCATAAGTAGTAGGTACATTCTCCATATTGAGTACATTAATCCTATTGATTTTTATGCTGGTCAGCGGTCATCTGGGGTCAACAGCTCTAGGGCAAAGACTGAAAACCTTGTAAACAGTATATCTTGCTATAACTATCATGGATTGAGTTCATATTTGGTATTTATGTTTCTTAGGGTGAGTGGATGATCCCTTATGTTTTTGGTGGAGGTCAAAGGTCACCTAAGGTCAGGAGAGGCAATATCCTATAAAAACCTGCAATAGCATATCTTCAGACTTTTAATGATGAAGCTCATATTTGGCATGCGGGTTCCTTGTAGTAAACAGATTATCTATATTGTTTGAAAGGTAGGTCAAAGGTCATCTCAGGTCGAGAAAGTTCAAAAACTGAAAGAGTGGTAAATTGTTCATTTTCCTAAACTTGAAAGCATGAAATATATATATAAGGGACTTGGATAGGCTAACCCAAAAGCACTAGTCATCCATCAGACGACCTCAAAAGCTGACTTTGGTTGTCCGGGCAGAAATTTGATTGCCTTGGGTGACAGGAGGACCATTAATAACTTGAGATATGTTTGATTGAATGTGACCACTTTTGACTGGCTAAACCCTCAACTACTCCAGGGAGTTGGATCACAGTAGGGGTTCTGTGATGTCTTATTTGCAAATGCTCTTTGGAAGCTTTACTTAGACTATTATAATCTACTTGTTGATTTGTCTTTGAAACCTGATTCATTTGGATTTTTGCATAGCTGCCAAAGTTCTCTGTACTTAGAATTACATAAAAGTACATCTTTTTGTAGAAATATTCTTCCTGTTTGTAACGAAATCATTGAGATATTATAAAGAAAAACAAAGACATTTTCAGCTAAATTGTCATGATGACATCATCCATTTTGATGTTGCCAGATGCATTTACAAAATATCACTAAATTTTAAACATTCATATCTTCACAATGCAAAATAGTATGAGGATGTGGTTTTCACAGTAAGATTCAGAGAATTGTTAACACTTTTATTAAGCCACCAAAATATTCTTTTAAGACAAAAACAAGTTCAGATGCTTAACTTAAAATGCATAGCTGCAGGCTATTTTTTTTTATTTGTTTGGGGCTACTCCTAAAGTATTTTAGTACACAAACAATACTATAGTTCCCGTTTAGTCAAAAGAGACAGTAAATTAGAAAAATTTGATGTCAAAGTTAGCAGAATCTTATTGATCAGAAACGATATGCGTAAAAGCTCATGTTATCATGACATCTTGTTATTGTGACATCAGTTGCGGACGCAAACGCGAAACAATAACAATGGACTTTCCACGTACTTCTCGTTAGAAAGTTAACCTTTTTTAACTTAACTCTTCTAATAAACTTGCAGCTACATGTAAAGAATGGTTGTTAGAATTGCTCACACATTTTTTAACTCATATTGGGTAGCAATTCTCCAATTGAAAGTAAATTATGGTGAAAAAACTGCCTGAACATCCGGACAAATTTAGTAAGATTAGTTGCTATTATAGGCCGGTATACATACTGTGCCATACGATATCGAGTTGTTGCCGCAATTGAAAGGCCTACCTTGTGAAATATGTCGACATCTCGGGTATATCTTCATTTGTTGTTGCAATTAATCATGTTTGCAGTTAGTTCCCAGTCAGTATATGTAATTTTAATCGAATCCATTAAATATAAAGCTTTTGGTGTGTCTCAGTCTCGCTGCCATAAAGTAAGGCTTTCAGAAAGTCAAAACTCCACAAAAGAAGATACACAAGTGAAGGGAACACCACGGTAAAACAACGGGCCTGATAAATTCCATATTCCATGTACTGAGTTTCAAAAGTTAAAAGATGCGAAAACTTTTACCGTCGCAGTACAATATATACATGCCTACAATGCACATCGTCCATATACATGCGTAGTGTCATGTCGTTGGTTCTGCTAAAGAGAACTAAGTCACGCAGGGCCTATTGTGTAGCAGTATACAACCTCTCTTTTGTAACATAACTTTTTCCCCTGCACCTATGGGGTAAATCACGGCTGAAGATAAACAATTGAGCTTACGCATTAGAATAACAAGGCAGTTGTGGCTAATGAGTTTAGGCAAATAAAAAACAAATTAGGGAGACTCCCTTTAGAGGGCCTCTGCATAGACTATACTGCCTATAAGTGTTTACCTGCAGACAGTGGGAAAGCCCCTTACAAAATTAATCCCAACCTGTGACGTTTTTCGTCGGTTTGATGACTGGGAAACGTAAAGAAACTTAAACTTAGGTTTTCTGAAGTGTTTTTGTAACCTCCTACTACCCAGTTCAATGGCATTTTGATAATAACAGTATGTCAGAGTGTCGTATCAGCCTAGTGTTGGTGCTGAAGTGAATATCTTGATCGAAATTTTACCTCAAGAGACTCGGCACAAGTACGTAAGGGGGTAACCTGCAGTCATCTGAGTGCTTAGGTATTTTTGCGAAAAGAGAAAATTTCTTGTACAAAAGTGATAGGTTTGATCAAGTTTTACATCAATGGAAAGGTCCCAATGTAAAGATTCAATGTAACATACACTTGAAAGGATTAGAGAATGTCGTGAACCACCAGCTATGCATTTTAAACAGTTTGTTTGCCGACTTGGAAATTCCTACAAATGTTTCAAACGATGTCCTTTTAAATAATTAATTCCCTCATTTTATTAATATTAGTTTTTATTATTTATGTGCCTATAATGATCCTATAATTTTCAGTATTCTCATCTTAGAATTGTTTGCTAATATTTAACGTCCACCTTGATCTGTACATATTTGTTTTAAGGTAATACTGTATTTTATTAATATTTTGAGGTTTTAGTAGTAAGATTACCATTGTATTTTATATTTACTACAGTTAGAGGGTATATTCAGAAATTATTTTATCATTCAGTTTGGTTGAGTTGCTGATTATGTGCTATTAAATTAACAATATCAATAATTATATACATTTTGTGAGGTATATTGTATTAAGAACCTCACATCTTAAAATAAGCAACACGAACGTTTCAGTACCTCATATATTTAAGAATGTTTATCAAAAGAAGCTTAGAATAAAGGTGATAATTGTTATGATAAATCAAGTCAAATCAGGGGATGACATTTTTCTAGTACTAAAGGTAGCTTGAATTTCCTGCTTTCTATTCAGAAAAGCAATACAATTAGTAGTTTGTGAACTTAGGAACACATGTTATTGTATATTTGATTTCAAATAAAATTGATTATTTTCCTAATAAAAGGACTTTATACTGGACAGAGAATTGTAAGAATATCAGCCACTGTGCACATGCTATTCCAAATAATGGGATTTGTCCAAGAAATCATGATCAAATAACCATGGGCTCCTGAAAAAATGATTGCATGATGAGGAACATGGCAACCTAGACCCCCCCCCACTCACCCCTTCCCAAATATGAGAGAAAGCAAATGATAAGTATGATATAATGATAAATTATACTGATGCTGTTAATTAATGACAAGGCTAAGCCCAGTTTTGTGGGTAAGAAGCGAGGGCACTTTTTTTGGGGGGAGAGAAGGGATAATGGATTGAGACATAAAGTGACACAGAAGAAGATGAATATCACTTCACAAAAATGATCATTTTGGAGCTAAGCCCATCGAGTGATCTGAAGGTTTGACACACCTTTTAATCCTGTGAATGAAGGCGTCACTACTTATGTTCACTAATCTATTTAGACAAATGTCTTTCAGATGCAAATATATGTGAAAAACTGAAAGAAGAGCTTCAAATTGTTTTCTTACCTTGATGATGCAATATTATCTCATATTTAGAATATTGTTGCAGAATGTTACAATAAATTTAATGACATCATTCTAGACTATGGGTATCAACTTCACAGTCCACACATAGCTTTAGTTGAGTTTTTCAAGCACTGTAGTAGATTTATTGGGGTTGTTAAATTCGGTTTCTTTCCTCTGTTTGATAGGGTTCTCAATGACGAAGGATTTTTAGACTTCCTACGTTATTAATTTTCCAAAACAGAATTAAACAACTCCCCAAATTAACCTCTGTTTTCAACATTGCTTTATTTTAAGTTGACGATGTACATGAGATTGACATACATTCTTCCAGCCTCCACCGGGATTCGAACCCGGGCCTCCCGCTTTGTACGCGGACACCCTAACCAACTAGGCCATGGACGCTGATTGTATGTCCAGAGGTCCGAAACCGGTAAGGAAGGTCGTAAATTCACTGTAGGCGTTTGACACCCGTATCGAACAACACTAGTTCTGTTTTTGATGACATATTTTGCCTCCCTCTAGAGATCAAACATGATGCTAACCAACTCAAAAATCA
>JAIPMN010002983.1:3376-13668 GCA_020650975.1 Apostichopus californicus | reverse complement strand
TATTTATTTATTTATTTATTTATTTATTTATTTATTTATTTATTTATTTATTTATTTATTTATTTATTTATTTATTTATTTATTTATTTATTTATTTATTTATCCTTTGTTCATTTCTCAGTACTTTTCAAACAATGTGGAGAGAAATTGGTAACAACGTTCACAAATACAAGACGTGGCCAAAGCTAATTGGAGGTATGTGTCGGAAAGATAAACTGCGACCGATTTAAGAATAAAAAAAACATGTTCACTCGTATTTGGTGGTCATTGCGGCAATCGGGATGTCTCGTTCAGTTAGTAATGGAAAATATTTGGCAGCCTTTTCACAGAATGTACTTATAAAGCCACAATAACCTCTTTTTTCTTTGTGCTCTATGAAATATAGGTTAAGACCTTGAAGACAATACAGTATGGGTTTTTCACCAAAAATAATTTTGAATTTTTTGGTCTGAAATTTTTAGTTATTTCAACTGATTGTTGGTTCTTCTTGACACTTCTCATAACTTTGTTTAA
This sequence comes from Apostichopus californicus, assembly GCA_020650975.1. Taxonomy (NCBI): domain Eukaryota; kingdom Metazoa; phylum Echinodermata; class Holothuroidea; order Aspidochirotida; family Stichopodidae; genus Apostichopus; species Apostichopus californicus. The sequence continues at coordinate 13,155 of JAIPMN010002983.1, read as the reverse complement.
CTTGTTTACATTTTCACTCAACTAAGATGTAAAAATAGAAAGTTTCTGTGGGTATCATATGTATAACCCAGTAGTCAAATGCAAAGTGGACCATAATCAAGCTTTATGTTAAAAACATGTGTGTCATTCTTCGTTACCCATCAGAGTGCGGAGGCAAAAATTATCACCTTATCAGTCCGTCTGCTGACGTCGCCAACGCAGTAAACAACACCATCAGATCAGCGTTTGAATTTGGAGGCCAAAAGTGCTCCGCCTGCTCCAGGATGTATGTCCCTGAAAGTCTTTGGCCCTCGGTGAAAGAAGGTCTAGTAGAGGCTTGCAAAGAGATGAAAGTTGATTCGGTTAGTTGGTTTAAGTCTGTCTCTCAAGCTAGTTTCCTTTTTTTTGCAGCATATGTTTTTATTGGATGTTCATCAGTGTGGCAGTCTTTCAGTTATGTTGGATAAATCAATTCTCTGCTAATTAATATTCTTCTATTGGAAATGTCTGGTCAGTTTCATTTATTTATTTATTGGAGGAAGTGATTTTGATGTTCGGGCCAAGATTGGTTTTTACAGGCATGAGCTTTTTCAATATCCGTGATTTCTTTTCTACCTTGGGGACAAAAACTATTATCCTAACACACTGGAGCCTATACCGCAATTTTTGCAAAGTTCCGTGATTTTTTTTATTACCCCAGGCTCATTCCTGTTTTTAATGCACTTTGACGGGGTATTCCTTTGATTGAAATTGTTTGCTTAATAAAATAGCTGCAATTTGTTATGATGGGCCTTTCAAGTTATAGTGTGGAATATTTTACTCCTCAAGATATGTTTAAGTGTAAAATTGTCTGCCACAATAATATCCATCTGTGCATCTCTGTACAGGTTACCAGTTTGGTAAACTTTTCGTTGACTTTTTTCACCGTTAAATTTACGGATTTTCTTTCATTTTCTTCCCTAGCCTCTGGACCATTCAACGTTTTTCTCAGCCGTTATTAACAAGAAGGTAAGTATCGTTCTGAAGACTTCATACCAGCATACTGGGGTAAAGGAGTGGTTTACCTCTCTTAATCAGTTGCTTGAGGTGAAAACATCCACTCTGTGAGCAATAAAACAAAAGTTTGGTCGAAAGACTGCATAGTTTCTTATAATAATTCGGTGTAATCCAACAAGCACATTTTGTGTAAGATTTGAGACAGGTGTCCTTGAATGTTACATGGCTGGCTGAAGTGACTGATCATTTTATCTGCAATATTTGATATTTTGGAAAGATCAGAAGGATGACATAAGGGCATATATCATTGTCCATGAAGAATAAAGAATAATTTGAGTGCTAGTAATATTTCAATAACAATATTTCAGTTTTCAAGATATGCACCTTTCAATATGATTAATCTCTGGAATGATCCTTTGATGCTCATTTGATGATGACATCCACTCCTCAGTGCAGTGGCGGAGCGTCCATACAGTCAGGGGGGGCGGATGCCCCCCCTGACGGACTCAAATTGACTGCTGGCGCCCTTTTCAGCTTTTTACCACTTTTTAATTATTTGCGATTATTGACTTTTTTATTGCACTCTCATCTACCTATTGACATTTGTCACATTTTGTTGGCGATGACACCTATTTATTCTTCATTTATCTGCAAATTAGCAAGGCCCGGAAAGGGTCATTTCCGGCGATCTAGTGAGTATCTTTACTCAAAAAATTTCTGTACGCTCCGCGCCAACCTGTTTAGATGGTGTCGAAAGCGCCCCCACAGGCCATTCTCGCCCCCCCCCTGACCAATATCCCTAGCTCCGTCACTGCCTCAGTGTAGGCATGAATGTTGATGTTGATCCATTGTTCTTGTCAGGGCCTTCATCGGATAAAATTTTGTACTTGAATTGACAGGATTGTTGTAAGTGACAATAAGGAACAAGGGTGGCACATTTGTCCCTCATCCCATTGGTTTTGGGAGACTCGCAAGAAAGACATTCTTTCTCATGAAAAGAAGTGTTTTGAGAAAGAATTTTCTTCCTCTCCAACTCCCTTAATTTTTCGTCCCCTTCAATGTCCTTGCATTCGCCAAGCTAAAAATTGATGTTTGCTGATAATTACAAACCTTTCCAAATATTTTTTTGTTTTCAGAGTTTTGACAAGATCACTGGGTACATAGACGAAGCAAATAAATCAAGTTCTGTGAAAACAGTGACAGGAGGGAAATATGATGGCAGGTGAGACATTAACCCAGTGGTTGAAATCTTTTAAATTTCAAACTTTTGCAGCAAATTTTTTGCACAGACAGAAGAATCACCCAGTGGACTGGTGATCTAAGGATTACAGGTTCATTGCGTTGTGTCCTTTGGCAAGGCCCTTTATCTCCATCGCCTCTCTTCACCCAGGTGTATAAATGGGGACTAGCGAGGTAACTTGTAAATATAGTTGCGTGCGCCGGTTTCTGGCTGCACCCTATGGGAAGTCCCCGGGGGGACATGTGGTTGTGGGGCACTGTGGTGCCCCAGGAGAGATTGATTGAATTGCGCACACTTTGGTGTGTAGGTGTAACAAGTTACCAATGACCAGGGTTATTAGCGCCTTTGAACAATTTCTGTCGACTTTGGCGCTATATAAATGTCTTCTGATTGATTGATTGACCCCCTTATAGAACCTCTGTATGAGTAGAAAAATTGTCTTAAAAATTGTGTATAAAAATTGTCTTAAATTGTCTTAAAGACTCATTTTATTTTTCATGCACGATTTGCTATATATTATGACCTTTAAGCAAACTTAGACATCACTTTGCGAGTAAGTAAGTTTACAATTGTACACTGTTTAATATTTGGGGACCTCAAAATATCTTTGATTCCAGATAATTCTGTCTAAATTTAAATGAAAAGAGAAGAAAGAACATTGTGTTGAATGGTGCTTGAGATTTTGCGTCACTTTATATTCGGTTAAAAACTTGTCTATACTTTAACCAGTGGGTGAATCTTCAGTAGGAAATCTGTTTGTATCTGAGGACCTCAAAATATATTTTGCTTCCAGTTATAGTCATAAACCTGTCTGAAATGAAGAAAAGTAAAAGGAAAATGGATAAAAATGTGTTTGAGTAGTACTATATTAGTATTACCCCAAGGGTGACTAACCTAACAATTTACAGAGGCCAGTTTGGCCCAATCAGCAATCCTTAATTGAGATAGGGCCGTCCCATCACTCACCAATCGGAACATGTAGAGGTAGGTTGGCCTCCCCAAGTCACAAAATACTCATTTTGAAATGTGTGGGCCCATCTATGAAAATAATTGCAAATCGTTGATATTCCCATGTTCACCATTCTCAGTCACAACCACCCATTTTGGTAGGGTGGGCCCAATGATGGAAATAACTGCTACTCATTAATACAGCCAGGTGGCTACGTTGCCTACATAGGATTAGGTTCACCATTCTCAGTCACAAACCACCCATGTTGGTAGGGTGGGCCCAGTTGTGGAAGTAACTGTTAATCATTAATATTGCCAGATGGCTACATAGCCTATATAGAAATAGGTTCACCATTCTCAGTCACAAACCGCCCATTTTAGTATCGTAGGCCCAGTGGTGGAAATAACTGCTACTCATTAATACAGCCAGATGGCTACGTAGCCTATATAGGAATAGGTTCACCAGTCACAAGCCACCCGTTTTGGTAGGGTGGGCCCAGTGGTGGAAATAACTGCTACACATTAATACAGCCAGATGGCTATGTAGCCTATATAGGAATAGCTTCACCATTCTTAGTTACTAACCACCCATTTTGGTAGCGTGGGTCCAGTGGTGGAAATACCTGTTAATCATTAATACAGCCTTGTGGCTACAAAGCATGTACATGATTGGCCTCTTTCAGTCACAAACTTACCCGTTCCGGATACATGGGTCCAATAATAAACGTTATTCCCAATCCTTGATATTACCCTATCATCGATTCACAGGCCACTCACTTCATTCGATATTCTCTTGTACATTAATTCCCCGCAGCAAGGGGTACTTTGTGGAGCCCACGATCTACGAATGTGACGACCCTCACGATAAGTTGATGGAGGAAGAGATCTTTGGGCCAATCGTTGCTGCTTACATCTACCCAGACAACAAGTATAAAGAGGTACTGGATCTAATCCAAGAGACTTCTCCGTATGCCCTGACCGGAGCTGTGTTCGCCCAGGACGAGTAAGTTGCACCACGGTTTAAACAATGCTGACAGGCCCTTGTAACCTCTTGTAATAATTATAATTCATAAAAATTAATGTGTAAAAGTAAGTTGGCCTGACGTTTCGATCCAGCAGGATCTTCTTCAGAGGCTAAATGACAAGTAACAGTAACCGAAGGGACAAAAACACGCACAGAATACAGACAGGTTAATGAGCATGGTGAACACAATGAGATGTAAGGGGATTAGTAGACAAAGGATGGAGAGAAGAAAGCAACAGGGGATGAGGAGAGGTGGGAGATAAACAGTGGAGGGACAAAGAGAGGATAAAGGGAAGGGGGTAGGGAATGAACTGGAGAAGGACAAAGACAGAAAGGTGTGGAGAATTTTTTTTTTAAAGTAAGTTATTAAATATGATTAAATGAATAAATCCCTTGTTTTCCCTTCCCTCCTCATTCCATATGGTCATCTTTTTTTTAGGGGGGGGGATGTGGGGTTATTTGGTGGGTGGGGAAGTAGGCAGAGCAGTATAAAATGTTGAGGCTAGCATTCTAATCAGAGAAAGTGCTCTCTTTCTTATCGCAACTGAGCATAAACTTATCTGTTTCTTGTTTTTTTTTAATTTTGCAGGAAAGTAATTGAAGAGACTCACGCTGCCCTGAAGGACACAGCCGGTAATTTCTACATCAACGACAAAAGCACAGGAGCCGTCGTCAACCAGCAGCCGTTTGGTGGTGCAAGAGCATCAGGTCAGTCTTAAACTTGAACAGACTGCCCTTCTTTTCTTCTTGTCTGTTCAGCCACTTTGCAAATCTGTTTGTTCGTCGGCACAGTCCCTAACCCTACGGCCAGGCAGGGTAATGTGTTTCTTTCTCCTGCTTAGCAAGGTCATCATCGTTAAAAAAAATATATAAAAGAATGGCAAAAAAAATGTCACCAGGGAGTTGCACACTTGTACAGAATGCTCTCACGGTATGCAGTATACAGCTTGCTATTACATTAAAATGACCTTTGACCTATCATTGTTATTCTTCGTCAGGAACCAACGACAAAGCCGGGTCCCCCCTGTACGTTCTGAGGTTTATCTCACCACAGTCCATCAAACGGAACATCGCACCTCTGGACAGATGGACGTACCCTTACATGGAGTAACAAAGTCCAAGAAACATTCACGCTCGTCTCCAGAGCCTACCCCTTGATTGGAATGAAACTCAAGACTTACCAAAGAGTGTTTGAAGCAACCTTTTTAAAGTTTTACCTTAGCGATTGGACATAGTGGCTTTTCAAAATGTGCTCTTTTTTATCTCCGCACTAGTCTTAAAGTCAAGATATTATACCCCTAAGCTTTTGCCTCTTCATTAACGATCAAAGCACTTTACCGTAGCCTCCATCCATTAACAGTTTTGCGATTTCTTTGAAAATGATCTAGATAAATACATATATCGATTTTTATTTCTTTTCACTATGCAGCATTCTGACTTTTGCAGTGTTTTATCTTATGAAGTGTATTTTAACATTCCCAGGAAAATAATTGGTTGTCATCGGCATTAATCGTCCAACCAGTTAGAGTAAACTGGTTCCAAACCACTCAATAACAGAGATCTAGTTAAAATTAGGAAAAGTTCAAATTCCTTCCACAACACAACAGGAATTTGCAAATTTTCTTGTAATTTTGTTGTTTGAAGTAAACTAAGCAGATTCATCTAAATTCCATTAGCATCCAAAGGAATGCATCATAGAATGATTTATCTAATATTGCATGTAGTCTATGCAAAGTGATCAAACTGCTATGCAAATGCACAGATGTATTCAAAAAATGCTACACAGGAAACCCTGATCTTCTTTACAACCGAACTATTGCATTTTGGAGAAAATTCTGCTTGGCAAATTGGAATATTAGGCTCTCTAACTGCTGTTGTGCTTGTAAATTCCAGGTTTTTTTTTTTGGCGGAAGATAAACTTTTTTGGTCACATCTCCATGTAAAAATTTCAAATGCATTAAAATATCAAAAGAATTCAAAAGTTAATCATTTAAATAATAATGAAAATAACACAAAAGCAGCAGAAATGCTCAAACAATTTTTTTTTTTTTTTTGGTATGACAATGTGTCACATATCTATCGCAAATCATTCTGAAAAGTAAGAAATAATGCTTTGGAACTTTTCTATTTTTCAACCTTTGATTGTTTTTTTTTTCATTTGTATGTTTCTCCCATGGCTTTTATTTTCTTTAAATCATGTCGTAGAATATGGCATTTATCCAAAGGTACTCTCCCACCGTAGTGTGCTTCAAAGATAGTTTGGTCCTTTCCAAATGTTCCTTGTTTGAAATAACCTTACTGTCTATTTTCATTTTGTATAACAAAACTCCTAAAGCCAGCTGCCCTCTGCCTGACTGATCACTACGTGACTCAAATGCCTTGATCGTCATTTTGTGGAAAATCACGGATAGTCGGGGCAGTGTACGTGTGCTTAAGACTAGGACTGACTGAGTTAGTGCCAGGTTTCAGTTGCCTAGGCTTCAGTTTGCAAACTGGACATGCAGTGTCTTTTTTTCTGACTGGGCGTATATGATGTGCCACAGGATTGGGGGGGGGGTGTTGGGGAGGGGGGGCGTGTAGGGTTTTGCCCACATCCCTGTACGGTTGTTCTTAGTATGTTTCAACTTTGTGTTGAGAAGTTCATTCCTAAGAACTTTGTAAGACTTCACAGTGTAGCTGATGGTAATCCACATTGCAGCTGGGGAGGAGGGTGGGGGGGGGACTTCTTGCAGCTGTTGGTAAACCACATTTATAGCTAACAATCATCCATATCCCAAGAGATCATCCAACATGTAGGTTGTCATCCATGTTCTAGCTATCGGTGATCCACACCTATCCACCCCACAGCTATCGGTGATCCACCTCACAGCTATCGGTGATCCACCCCACAGCTATCGGTGATCCACCTACAGCTATCGGTGATCTATCTCACAGCTATCGGTGATCCAGCCACAGCTATAGACGATCCGTATTGCAGCTGAAAATGATCCTTCTTGCAGCTAATAGTGACATACATTGCAGCTCATAGTGACATACATTGCAGCTGGTTATGGTCAAATCCACAGCTATTAAGAGTTCTGTTATTTCTCATCATAGTATAATTAATTCCTAGATATACAAGATTTATCAATTTTTTAAATTTTATCTGAAGATTAACTTTGGCAGATACGAATTGTCTCTCATGCAATTTGAGGTTCCAGTTCCTCACTCAAGCTATTATAATGTTTCTCGTTTTCTTTGTTTAGGATTTTTTTTTTTTTAAATTTCAATCATTAGCATATATCTAAATTTCAGGAATGACGTTTTACCTTGAGTTGCATGTTTTACTCCTTTTTGCATTATTTTTTCTTTTTCTTTTTTTGTCGCAGGATTTGTTTTTGCCCCTTACTTGGAATCTTCAAATATTTTCCTAAGACCTTGTTAAAAGATATTAGATGATGTTTATGCGATTAAATTGCTTCAGACATTCCTCAAAATCTGTTTTCAAGGATGTGTATAAAACGAGATTCTATTTGAGAAGTGACTGGAGTCAAGTCTGTTGACTAATTTGATTGGCATTATATATCTTGTAGAATCATAGAAATTATATATATTTCATCTAATTTTAGTGGTAATTAACGGGTTTGTGTCTACTCTCTCCTATCAAAGCCACTTGCTAGCTGTGTTATTTTAATTTATACTTTGTGTAATTTTTTTTTCCTTCTAGTATCAGCTTTAACTTTTGCACACTTCTGCTACTCTTGCTTTTAAACCAGTAAAAACATGGTGACAACTTTCAAGTCGGGAGAGAATTATGAGCTATGGAGTAAAAACCATGTTAATTGAACTTCAGAAATGAATGAGTCTTATTTAACAGACTGTTTCCGCAATGCACACCGATAACACTTCTAAAATGGAAACAAAAGGTGTCACGCAAGTCCCCCCCCCACCCACCCCCCCTGAGTATTTTACTCTACAGACCTTTAACCTTTCTTTGTTACATCTGTCAGGAAAATTTTGACAAGATATGTTTTATGCTCATATAGTTTCAAACTTTTGAATCTTAGCTCATAAATAAAGAGTTCGTTTTGGGTGCTTTTTCATTTTTTCTTTGTTTTCTCTGAATCACACCTTTTCTGTGTTTCTGTCTTTACTCTTTTGGTGTAACAATGATTCATCTTATAATTTCAGCCTTTTCTTGCTTGCATCCCGTCATATTTTTGGGATATTCTATCAAAATATAATTTAGTCTGTATTACTCGTCTGCCAATCTTGTGTTATTTCTTACTTCATTCTCCAGTCTTTTCCAGTTCCACTTTTGACAGTAGGACCTTCTTCTTCCTATTCTTTTTTTGTTCTCTTTAAAAGTCACAACCGAGGAATTACCTAATTGAAAACTTTGACTTCTAACAACCGATCTCTATCGACTGCTGAGAGGCTATCATTTGAATTATGCAGAGATATATTCACATTAAAATTTGATTTAACAAAAGAAAAAGGTTTTAAAGTACTTGGAATTTTTGGCCAAAATGTTTGCTGTTATGAAACTGATGACATCTCCTTGCAACATTCACCCCCCCCCCCTTCCTCCCTCTTTTACCAAAAAATATAGATGTTTGAAAACTTGTTGATTTTAATCATTTGATGAAAAACTTGATGTTTTAATCAAACCACATTCTACTTAGCTGATGAGCGCAGAACTAAATCCTCTTACTGAAGGATTCAGCCAGAAATTGACGACTATAAGATGGTCAGCCAAAAATAGTTTGATAAGTTTCAAGTTTTGCTGGTTTAACCACTGCACTTTGTATATCATATATAGCATTATATTTGATGGGGCTTTTACAGTCTTTGTTATAAACAGTTATTAGATCCCGAAAGTATAAATACAAAAACGGTTAGAGTCTTGCTCAGAATGTAAACACCTCGTGTCATTTTGATGAAATTTTGAGTTAGGTAATGTCTCTAGTGCATAAAATATCTTTCTTTTTTTTCTCTTTTTTCTTCTCATTTTTTTTGCACGCTTCTTACAGGTACACTGGTACATATTTCGTGGAAAAATGTCCGATTTAAGGTTCTCCGTACGGAATTCCTATGATGCAAATAGGTTCTAGAGAATTTTCCACTTCTAAAATGACATTTTCAAACATAACACATGCATGCATGCTAAAATGATATTTTGCAATGCAGTTCACGAATTGTAATTTGTTGTTTTAATTTCTTAAATGTTCTTCATCGGAAGGTGCTCTCTTTATACGTTTGAAGTGAAAGTACTACATAAATATTCATGAAGTTATGTATGATCATTAGTATTCATGACTGTTATGCATTTACTTTAATATTCATGACTTATGTATGGTCAAGCTTTTTCTTTTTAAACTTTAGCATGAGTTAACATTTAGGCATCACGAAGTGCTTGGTACTTTTGTTTATCCCTAAGCAGACCTCTTCCTTTGCAACTAATAGCATGAGCATTTATAATAAAAAATTGATGAAATTATTCAGTTTTGTCTTTGTGATCGTTTAAGTACACTATGCAACAAGGGCGTAGGAACCGGGGGTGCTGGGTGGCGCCAGCCCCCCAGTGAACAATATGGGGGGGGGGGGGGGGGG
>JAIPMN010002980.1:0-10335 GCA_020650975.1 Apostichopus californicus | reverse complement strand
CTTTGATACAGACAGTCATTATATTTCAAGTTAGTGTTAATAACTAGTTATTCTTGACTACAAGATTGTCGACATTGACATTCTCTTCAATATTATACATAGGATCACCGTTGATAAACCCACGTGCCATTTTATTATATAATTTATAGTTACCTTTATGAGAACGAGGTTTAATATTATCTGCACTTGTAAACATTGTTATACACACGGAAAAAAAAAAAAATTATGAAAGAAATAGTAGTTCATTTCTAATTTTGGATTCGCGCGAGTATGTTTGCTGTGTAACTTTTAAGTTATGTTGAAGGTTTATTATAGAGATATTACCTTTGAGATATGAATGCCGCAATTGTTACTGCCAGGCCAATGATGGAAGTCGCGCAGCCAAAGAACGTTATAGCTTCGAGAATTGTGTATTGAGTGTCGGTGAGAGAATCATGTTCATAAATATCCTGCAAAGATAAAACGATAAAATATAAATTCACAAAGGAAATCAAGTATGACATTCTCCCCTAAATCGGCAAAGACTATGTGATACACAGAAATGCATCATGGGATAAAACAGGTTATAACTACCTAACCAATCCTGTCCTCCAAAAAGTTATTGCTTCCATGGAAACTCTTTCCACCGAACAATTATTCAGCGAGATTATTCAATTCTGGTAATGTCATGAATTAGAAGAAACCATGTTTATATAAAAGATGGTAGATGTGGTTTTTTTTAAGGGAGGGGGGGGGCCATGGGGAGGACATAAGAGTTAATCAAACAGACCTACCAAAGTAAGGAATCAGTTTATTACCAAACACAAGACTGAAAATCTGATCAATTCTCCCCTATATTACATCTTCGAGCAGGCATTCTAAGTCGATGACTAAATTATGATGTTAATACTTTTATTTTTTTTAAACCCGTTTTAACTTGACCAACAATTATTACTTCTTTTGTTTACAACACTCTTTGAAAAAGTGTTCTTGACACAAATGAATGCTGAAACCTGGTAGTTGTGTCGTGTACTTGATATGTTAACACTGAAAATAGGGAGGCAAGGGGGGGGTGGTCTCATTTTATGTATATACACATATCTTCATAATTTAAAGAAGGAGTTACGAGTGGAGTGATATGGGGCGAGGTTGGGGGGGGGAGGACTCTCGTGTTATGTATATACACGTACATTTATAATTATAGGGAGAGGATTACAAGTGGAATGACGTGGAATGGTGATATTAGGAATACTTGCCAGTAACACAGCAAAATTGGTCAGGTGAGTGCATTCGCACATAACTGTGTTCAGTTCCTGGTCGTAACTGGCTAACCTGCACCCATCTGTGGACCAGTTTCCTCTCCCTCCGTCCGCATTAAAATTCCAAAAAGTACACGAAGCAGTTTCAAAGTCTCTTGTCGTGCTGTCTCTCTGCAAATTGAGGTATATCAAAAGTTGGATATGTGCCTAATTACGCGATCTTAGGTTGGGGGGGGGGGGCATATGGCGTTAGGATATGACAAAGGGGGAGATATGAGAAACTATTGTACTTCTTCGTACTCCCCCTGGGTCATTTCCGTGCCCCCATGATACCCCCGTCTCAACCGCTATCCTTAAATCTCCAGTAACAGTTTGACGTGGATGTCATCCTCTTAAAATATTCAAATGTCAGTACTAAAATATAGTGTATGTTCTGTGTACACGTGATGGGCCTAACAGTTTATATACGCCATACAATAAACCACGCATGCGTTATAGGCAGGGAGATCACTCCTACTTAATGTAAGTGTCATATACTTTTCTCATGTCATAAAGAGGAAGAAATAATCACCTTCAAGTTTGAGTGGACAAAAAACTAAAGCCAAAAGAAGCACCTCTCTATTGGGTTTCCCCTATCAAAATTCAAGTCAGAGTGGCTTGCTATAAGCTTTTACTATCTTGTTAAGTATAAAATTGTTACCATTACCATGCACATACATTCATTTTATTAAAAAAAGTCAAATGTTTTGAAAAAGATGCCTGAAATGTTATTTACATTTTTTTGTGACTTAAGAATATCTATATATTCATTAATATAGGCCCTATTAATATATCAGTACTTACATTTAAGATTCTGTACAACTGTTGAAATGTACCATTCATACCACTCCACTCACGGATTACTTTATCATCAGACAACACGGTACTTGATATGACTCTTGTACTTGGTCCAAAGTTTCTCTTTATTCTTCTTCCAAACATCTCTCGATTTCCGTTGATATCATTGAAATATCTCGACGAAAACAATGCAGGAGTTCCGTAAACTGCGAAAGTAATTCTGGTTGTTTTATCGGACGTTAGTTGACTCCTTAGTTGTGATGGAAAGATAAATAGACTAGTAGCATTCATGCCGATGTCACGGTTAACTCTGGATGCATTGACTTGCTGAATGCTTTCAGTGACTGGCCCGCCACCAGTAACTAAGACATCCTCAGATGATGAAAATGTACCGATACCAAAATCATCTAGAATTGCTGGGTTTCCTTCAATAACCTGTATGGTGAAAGATTGGGAAATAAAAGGATCCACTGGTCTTTTTGCTATCACTCCTTCGGTGAATGACAATGAATATTCACAACGTAGAACGTTGTAATGCATATGCATGAGCCGATCGGATGCATGTGGCATTTCAATTGGATGATCAGTGGAAGAGGGATGGGCAGGTGGCGGAAGTGTGAGGTGCATGGGGAACTGGGAAGATGTGAGGAAAAGAGTAAGATGAGAGGTGGCTTGCATTTCTTTTCATCTCCCAGTTTTCTTTCAGAACTCATTCCACCCATTTGATTAGCTGATGATTAGCTATACATACATGTTCATAATTTACCATCATTTTAACTACTTACCATTGTGGCTATATTCGGCGTTTGTTTGGAATAAGTCCCGGTTACATTGTTTACAATGACGTCAGCGAGGCCTTGTTCCAATGCTTGGGCTATTGTATTCAAAGTTCCATTGTCATTTAGTTGGTCCAGAGTGACTTGTCCGACTGTGATGATGTTACTGACTGTCACAGACAGACTGTCTACCACCTTTAAGCAAAGTAGAGTACATAAAATACACACGATGAAAATTCTTTCTTATCCCCAGGAATTTTACTGAAATATGAAAATATCAGTTCTAGGTTATCAAACAGAGTTGTCAATGTTTGAACATACATAGATAAGTAGTTGTTACTATATCCATAGAACTCCATCATTGGCAATAGTCACGTATGTAATTCTATACTCTGCAAATCATACTGAATAACAAAATGGAAAGGCTAACAACAAAAATTGAGCTATGGATAAACCTACCTCAGCATCTTTAGGACCCGTCGTGTTTGCAATAGTTCCGACCAATTGGGCTACTTTTTGTAGTTCTTGCATACCGCCCTCAGTTTCCAGTTTTATAGAGGCGTTTGCTAATTGACCACTAACGTCATTAATGTTATCATTGCTGATTGTTCTGTTCTGTTAGAAAAATAAAGGAAAAAGGGAAAGAATTAATACAAATATAATTTTAAAATATTGGATACTTATTTTGGTCTATTCGCGCCTGCATGGTTAAACCACTCAGAAAACTACGGTTTAACTTAGCTTTACATTATGTCGATTCTTTCTTAATGGACTTTAACTGGACATCAGTGAATGTGTTTCTGTGATTAAGTTCCGAGATGAAATAAAATAAGTATAACCTCTAAATTTATTGTACCTTTCTTTTATAAGAAGATCAATCAACATCTTAACCTTAACTAGTTTGGAAGATGGATGAAAATTTAAAGACTTAAATTGTAGTTTTCTTTAAACCATCAATCGTTCCAAAGAGGAACGAGTGAAAAGAAATGACGTACAAAAATAGACTATATAATGCTAAATTAACTAAGCTATCAAAATGTAATAATGAAAAATGGATTACCAATAAATATGACAAGTATTCGTCCAAAGTTGCATTACAATTAATAAATTGAATGTCCCATACAGTGTCTGTATTATCGGGATTACGGGAACAGGTAGCATAGAGAATCTGTAAGATATCTGAAACAATGACAAAAGACGGAAACATGAACACGAAATTGTAGACAACGTTTGAATAAGCAGCAGTCTCGATGTGCTCTGCCAACTTCACTATTCTAACTGCAGCTGATATGTATCAACCATTTCTAATTACGGTGAAATTTAATTCCTAGGCTAGAATACAGATAAAATCATAAACCAGGAGGAAAAATTCCTACCTAGTAAGATCGTTTTGCAGAAAAAAGATGGTGGGGTAGGGAATGGGTTGGGGTGGGTGGGGTTGGGAAGATTGATATATCATGTAAGGCCTAAGTTGACATACGAAGCGTAGATTAGTTGTAAGGGTTATGTATGAGAGTAATTAATCACCTTCTGATCGTAACTTAAAACGACGGCGCTATTTGCTTTTTTGGAAAGTGGCAGAACGTAACCAGCACAGTATAGTGGACTCTACTATAGAAAAGATGTTTCATTCAGTAACGAATATTTCAGCTAATAAGGAATGTATGTAAGTGTGAGTGTGGAGCAGGGTCGAGGGTCTGGGGGGGGGAGCAGTGGGAAGGGTGTGGTGTCAATGCTCGAAAGTGCTGGAGCAAATTACAGCAACTTTAGCTGATTATGTTCGCAGTGTATACTGTTTCCAACCAGGTAAACACATAGGTTGCAGTATATGTATGCACACATGTATTATATGAGACAACAAAACAAAGAAGTTTATGATGTTAATACCATAACAGGTTTCTATATAGAATGGATGGTTAAATGGCAGATATATTTGAACGTGTAACCTAATTTGCATATATCATTCTAGGCTGAAATTGTTCATTGTCATCAAGTGACAAGGCTACTTGAATAACCATGGCAGTCAATTGACAAATTTAGGTTGAGATGAAATACTTCTTAGAGGTATGATACAGTTGAACAGAACAATGCGCTATTGTTACTTGGGTAAAAACCGAATCAGAATCTACTCAGTGTAAAACGATGTTATTTGTTGTAACTTGACGTAATGATACAAAATAAATGGATTTATTGATTCAATCAATATTTATCATTATTACCATCGCTGCTCTGGTCAGGGCAAGGATTTGGGTCTAATGTCAAGAGAGTTTCCCCTCGTTTTCCGCTTGGTAGGTTTACAATCAAACCGTCACTTTCACGAACCAAGTTGACTTCTTTGGTGCAGAAATCAAAATCTAAAAGAAAATGTAGATAAATTGTGAATTGATAGTGAATATTCCAGTTAATTAAAAATGACAAAAGCTACAGCTTCCGGCTTTTATTTTAAACTATATATGGAAGTAAGAATAGAGTTTAAACATTTTCAATTTACAGTAACAGGCAATCTAAAACACAACTTCGTCGGCGAATGTCAACATTTCCTCATAGAAATACGTATATATAGAGATGTAGAACTTTTCAATTTATTTGAAAACAATAAGTGGAAAACAATCTGTTTTGAGATCCGTAGATAATGTTGCTATTTATAGGAGGAAACGACTGTGTTCAGGGGAGGGTCTCGGGTTTTAGAAAGGAGGGTGTGGCATTGGGATGGTTGAGGCTGGTTCTCATCTAGGGTGGTCTGAAAAGAGGTTAGGCACATACTGTAACTATCAATTCAGGTTGTTTATAATTAGGTCTACACGCAAGGCTGTGCTAGTATAACTATTTTCATTTGTGTGTGTGTGTGTGGTGTTACACATTAGTGTTACAAATTATACCATTGACTTTCACAGACATAAATTTCCCATTTTTAATGGACTATCTGCACCCTTTGAAATAATTCACCACACTACAAAAGATCCATCTTTTAAATTACAATTACACACTGCATAAAAGCAGGTAACCTTACCTCTCTCTCTACAGTCAGAGGCTTGTGTGAAACCGACATCACACCTAGCAAAGAAAGAACCAACATTAATAAGCAAAAATCAGAATCGTCTGCGTAGGGCACAAACCTAATTTAGTTCTTACATAAATTTCCTTTCTCAGAGCTCCTTCGATACCACTATCGCTTCCACTTTTGACATGTTTATATTAATTTTAATTAAAATTTATTAGATAATTGGGACTGCATGGGGATTGGCATATAGAGGGATATCAATAAAGTGTTAGCTTAAGTCGCTGGAGATATGAAAGTCACAACTTCTAGACTATAGAAGCAAAATGAATTTATTACTGAAGTTAAAAAGGTGACAAACATTTAATATTCAGATCATTATCGTAAATGTAGTTCTGATAAAGAAAATAATATTCTTACATGCACTTTGGGATGTATCCACCGACTGGTAGATAACATTGTCCGTTCGTTCCACATTTGGTTTCAGGACAGTACTCTAAGAACAAAGAAGTAATTAATGAATAAAAACAATGAAATGGGAACAATGGGACAATGTCACATACACCTGCATGGTGAGGTGATATATTAACCAACGGGTAAATAATGAAATCTGTTCGTTCTCCATATGTTGTCATGATAATGTAGTATAATAAGAACAATATAATTATAAAACAATAGAGAATAGTCATGCACTTAGTAAGTTTTGAAATAGTTGTCTTGGGAGTAGCTTATGAACGAAATACATGCAAATTAAGTTGTAAATCAAAGAGTTATATCTACACAGAGGCCTTTTTAAACTGCCAATGGTTGCTTTTAAATGTATCAGACTTTCTCAAGCTATACTGACAGTAAAGAAACAAGCCATGAATCCATGACAAGTGTGTCAAGTGTGGTCATGAACACACCCATTACTAGCTTGTGATATTAAACCTGAGATACAGTTACGTACCAGTAAGGAAAATGTTTCGTTCTTCAGGGAGCATGATGCCTGTGGGTAGAGAGAGGGAAGTCGAGGCGAAGGACATCAACTGCTGTTTAACATCGTTTAGCTTGTTATTGTTTGATACCGAAGAAATTAACTCAACAGCGAAGCGGGATATGATGGACCCTTCACGAAAGGCTAGAAAGCAAACACCGATAAAACCATCCGTAGAGGTCAAATTGACAGTTATCTGTAAGGAAAACAAGAATAACGATCATTTACTATACTCTAAAAACCTGATTTAGATATTTTAGTCCTTTACTGAGTCAGTTTTACTGGATTACAAATACAAAATAACCTTAAGTATCGGACATCTTTGAACATTTAATAGATAAGAAAAAATAACGGGTTGGCGGTATGCTCCTTGTTGAATTGTGATCACCATTATTTGACATTTTAGCATACTGGGGAACAGAGGGGAGGGGTAGGGGCATTGGGGGCGATAACGATGACTTTCTAGCCAAATATGAATACACCGTTGTATGGGTTTGTGAAGGAAAATTCAGTGACCAGTTAGAAATTTACTGAACGGTTCATCGATACTTGAAAACCTTTGTTTATTTACCTCCTGTGCAAGACTAGTACTTAATGCTGTTGCTTCTGGTTTGTTTGTGACGTAGGACGTGACGTCAACAACGGTATTATCAACCTCCATCGCCATCTCAAATCTGTAAAACACGATCTCTGTCAGGAAAGTAAGAAAGATAGAGGAAAAACGAACACAAAAAGGGTTGTGATGTTTGAAATAAAATATCACAAATTCTTTAGAAAGTGTCTTTAAATTATTTTGCTTCCTTTCTGGACTATGTCACTGGTTCATTTATGAACATGATCAAGGGCGGCGGAAGCACTTTTAATCTGGGGGTGGGGGCACCGACGTCGAAGGGCACTTTGCAGAAATTCGATTGGACTGATGCAGCCTGATATTTAGTACCCTTTATAACTCTTATTGTATTATCTTATTTGCGTATACACATCACTCCATCAAGGCCCCCCCCCCCCTCAAGTAAAAAATGCATACTAGTATGCCGTTACAACGACGATTTGTTTGCCAAAATGGCCTGTCAAATTAGCATTTAGTTTCCCCTCTGGGCCTACTTTCTGGGCCCTATAACGCCCGCTGCGAAAAAGTGCCCCCTGGGCAGCGGACGGGATGCAGGGAATGTCTGGTAAACCCCCACCCTCAAAGCATCCGTATTCGACCTCCCACCTGTCGAGATTCCCAACAATATTAAGCGATACCTGTGACTGAAAAATTCGGTCGTTAGCAAGCAGCGTCGAGCCCCACGTGCAAGTGTGAAGACGTTTATTCTCGACTGGCTTCAAAGAACCCAGTGACAGTGGCCTTTACACTACACCGTAGTAATTTTCTGCTTTTGGTTTCTGCTATTGTGCGCTCTTATTGTCCGCTACTATTGTCCGCGCTTATTGTCCGCTAGCTTCTACTGAGTTCACTGCAAGTTGATGTTTGATTGGCGCCACCATTCAGGTACTTATACAAAATGCTAATTGCTAAAGTAGGTATTTGCCGAATTAGAGTATATTTCTTGTTAAGAGCTTAACAATTTTTTTTACATTCGAAATAGCTTTGAGTTTGACCCACAGAAATTCATTAATAGTTATAATTAGGATTAGATCTCTTACTCAAATATCGCTGACCTAATAAGGTGATCATGAGTACAATTTTTATGTAGAAAAAGGGCACATTTTTAACCTGAGGAAAAGTGGGGGGCACGTGCCCCCTCTGCCCCCCGGTTCCTCCGCCCTTGAATATGATTAATTTACTTTAAAGATATATTTTGTTTACTAAGAAGGATGAAAATCAAATATGTAAATAAGTTACACTTGCTGTGAAAACCTTACAAGTCTACGGTCTTATTTTGAAATGATGGGATCCTATCTGACACAGTCTCGTTTATACAATATTGCACCAAAACCAGAGACAAAGAACGTATTTATCATTATAGCTTAACGTAGATATGAATATGTAGTCCTTGTACGATTTAATTGGGAATTACATCTTATATGGTTGCGCATGTAACTAACGCATTACTACATGATCAGTAACCGCACATGACTCCACATTTTTATATTCAGATTACAGAAGAATAAAAAAAACCACTAACATTACATGGCAGTTGTGTATCCTACACCTGGTAAATGAACCCACTAACGTTACATGGTAGTTGTGTTCCCTACACCTGGTAAATGAACCCACTAACGTTACATGGTAGTTGTGTATCCTACACCTGGTAAATGAACCCACTAACGTTACATGGTAGTTGTGCTTCCTATACCTGGTAAATGAACCCACTAACGTAACATGGTAGTTGTGTATCCTACACCTGGTAAATGAACCCACTAACGTTACATGGTAGTTGTGTATCCTACACCTGGTAAATGAACCCACTAACGTAACATGGTAGTTGTGTATCCTACACCTGGTAAATGAACCCACTAACGTTACATGGCAGTTGTGTATCCTACACCTGGTAAATGAACCCACTAACGTAACATGGCAGTTGTGTATCCTACACCTGGTAAATGAACCCACTAACGTTACATGGTAGTTGTGCTTCCTATACCTGGTAAATGAACCCACTAACGTTACATGGTAGTTGTGCTTCCTATATACCTGGTAAATGAACCCACTAACGTAACATGATAGTTGTGTATCCTACACCTGGTAAATGAACCCACTAATGTAACATGGTAGTTGTGCTTCCTACACCTAGTAAATGAACCCACTAACGTTACATGGTAGTTGTGTTTCAGTTCCTATACCTGGTAAGTGACCGTTGGGACTTATAAGAGAGAGATCTGTGAGTCGGTCATCAAAGTCCTTTATAATATCTTGTACACAGCATTGGCTGAATGTTACCAGGAATAGGTTGTACTTTACAACCGTCTGGTCCGGGAGATACTCAGTGATGACAGCACCAGCAAACTCCTGTGTACAAATCCCTTCTCTGTAATGATCATTCATCTGAAAAGAAAAATAAAGTTAATGTAAGGGTCATATAAGTAGGTGACTCAATCATGCGAATACTATATATATTGTTAACGTTTTTCTTTTGGGGGGGGGGGGGGTTTTGAGCATAGGACGTGTTTGAATAATTTGGGAGATAAAGGTTCAAGAAAACTACTCAACAAATACGAGAATATTTGCGATCAAATACTTTCTTTAAAGGTATCAGCGACACGGTAGATCATGTTCTCATTGCTTGCTAGGGTGTGACTAAACCTTGATGCATATATTACACCTTAATTATACGCGGTTGGAACCGTAATAATGCTCATTCAAAAACATGGACTTCCGGTTGCAAAAATATTCAAATTCACTATAAAGGATAAATGGGTAAGTGAGATGATCCATTCCTTGGTGTCCAACCCTTGATTGCTAGTGACTATTGTGGTAGATCACGTGACTTCCTGCAGTCATTTCTTTATCATTTCTCCCGTAAATTATTTCATCCATAAATTATAAAAGCAGCTAAATATATA
>JAIPMN010002979.1:0-13741 GCA_020650975.1 Apostichopus californicus | reverse complement strand
ATATAATGTTTGTGTATATAAGTTTAGGTGTTACTATATATTACTATGACATTGAATTTGCCGTATTGCACTAATCAGTGTACAGCTCGCTAATTTTGAGAGCAGGGCTTGAGATACCTTTCACATAAATTAAATCCTCGTTCTGACGAGCTTTAAATGTGCTTTAATTCTCTACGAGAGAACAAAAAATCTGAAAATCAAGTAATTTGTGGGGAATCGCCCCTTGGACCCCCGACCAAAACTTACCAAAAAAATCCATTTAATTTCTCGCTCCTCGCGTGTATTGTGTGCTTTAAACACGCTTCAGCTATACATGCGGTTCGCCCCCTAGTCCCACTGGGGCCCGAGTCAGATTTCAGAGAAATGTAAGTGTAATTGCCCTCCATTGAGGGGAACCCTCCCTCTTAGACCCCTCCATAGCACGGATGTAAGCCAAAGTTCGTGACCTCTCCCCCAAAAAAACTTCAAATCGAGACCAATTGAGAGGAGGCAGAACAGGGGTGCAACCACGTATACTTCTAGAGGACTTTAACCACTACAAAAAAATCAACGACATAAATATGGGTTGGTGAATTTTTGTCGGGGGTGGGGTGAAGGGGTATGAAAGGGGTGTTCGTCCGAACCTCCATGACTCCTTCCTGCCCCTTGTACGGACATGCCTGCTACAAGTCCAAGCCGTCGACGGAAGATTGTAATAACATTTAGGATACAAGTAAACTAAACACTATACCGTTTCTTTCCTCCCATCAGATCGTCAAACATACATAAATATGTCTTTATAAAGCCAGTTAACATGATTGGATTGTCAATTAATATCTAACTGCAACACATCTAAACAACACTTATGAAATAGCGAAATTCAAAGTCAATCGTTTTCATTTTATATCAAATTCCACTACTATTTTGCCAAGGCAGAGAATATCGAATGTTTTTGTCCTGTTCTTCTCGACATGAAAGCAGATAACATGTAGCGCACCGAATGATAACAATATCTCTGCGATAATTAAATTTGCGTTGTGAGTAGGAGAGCGCAGCCGTTCCAAAATTAGACTTAAGTGGCTGGGCGAAGATTGAGGAAAGCTGCGACAGAAATCTACACAAATGGGGAACTTGAGAATACAATACACGCACTTCCGGAACTTGAAAACCTTTGTAATTCTACCTTCAGGATGAAAAAATAACATGATCCTTAGGATATACATATAGGAATATATATACTTTATGGCTTAATATGCCAGTGCATATACTGATTATTCAAGGAACGTCGTATGGATACAGCAACCTGTATTATACTAACAGCATTCTGTTAGATTATGCACCTAACGTGTACATGCGGCAAGTTTTGTAAAATAGACGTTTATAGATCGCATTATAATTTATATTAAAAACAAGACATGGTGAACAAAATACACAGAAATTTAAGTTTAGAACTATGTCAGAACATGTGTTATACAGTTGGTATTTTTATCCGCATGTACTTAATTATAACTACATGTTCATTATGATGCATTCATTAAAAACCATTCATGATATTTGTACATTACTGGTGATAAAACAGAACACTGATGATAACATCCAACATTAAAGATGTTATAACCTTTGACCATTAATAACACCGTAAGCTTATATTATAACATCGCATGTTCTAATGATAACAGCGTATTCTCATTACAGATTATGATGGTAAATTCATTGGTTACTCGATATATTATCGCAGACCATTGTTACATCATAGCCCAATCATCATATACCACAGTTTAAAATGATTGTTACAAAGAAAACCTATTATAACATCGGTGACTTGTAACCCATTGCGATAACATTGTATCCAACATGTCATGTTGACGTCATCGAAAACCATTAATAACATCATAACAGACCCATTCATGAATGATATTATATCATACTTCATTATAATGATGTTAATAGACCGTCTTGATTACATTCACGATGCCTTTGTTAATCTTTTAGGATGTAATGACATTGATGATTTTACTTAATTGTTGAGCACTCAATGTAGAGAATTATTTCATTTCTTTTTAATGAATTCATTTAATATACTCTATGTTCTGGACAGTTTTTTTCTTCTTCGACTCCTGACGTAAATTCGTCGATTATGAGAGCCAAGGCGGATGGTTCCATGCATATTCCAGTTGTTATAGATAGTTCAATACCATAAGAGAGGAATTAAAAGTACTTTAACATTTGAAACGGTGTTACCAACACCTTCTCTTAACAGAAACATGACTTAGGAAATTTGGTTAGAGCTATGAAAAGTTCCTTGACACTGTGGAGCGGTCGATGTTCAATGAATTAGGAAAACGATCTGGTTTTAAATGGGAAAGTCTAAAATGTCAAGAGCTATCGGTTGACTGGCATGAGAAAGTGTCTTGCTAATTAACTTCTTACTACATCTCATATAAAGGCTACAGAACCGTGTTGGAAAACAAGAGAAACAACTTGAGGCAAAGAATCTAGAACTTTATATTGATATGTGTCATGTTATGATGTTGTACGTACAAACGCTCGATGCAATCATCTATAGCACGTATATGGGCGTTCGATGCTTCAACATATTGTTAGAAGTATGATATTGAATCTACTCATTCTCGCGAATATCATTGAACGCCAATCGATGCTATGATATAATATATACATTGATGTTATTATATTGTACGTTCGAACCTATCAATAACATGCACTTAAATGTTTGGTGACATCATGTATAGATGCTATATAATACAATATGTGTTTGTGTTTGCTGCTATCATCTTGTAATAATAATGTCAGTGATTTCTAGTCGGCAATCAACGTTTTAAATTAGAATTTTATATTCATTGCTTATACTGAGGCGTTCGTACTTGGCAAGCCTTTCTACTAATTGTTTGTCAATTTATGACATCAGCAATTATTTGCCCTAATGAAGGGTTACAATACTTCCGGGATTGTCTCGATTTTGCAACAAATACACATTGTCTCACCCAAACTTAATTGTCCCAATTTTCAGAAGGTATTTAAGACGTTATTTGAGATGTACACATGCATGTGTGCATAATAATACGTTTCCGTCTGAAAAACATATATAAAACGGTTTCAAAAATACCAAATATGATTTATGACCGCATATTAGCCCACAAGCTTGACAGGAAAATGCCTTTATCCCCCCTTCAAAAAATCCCAAAAATTCTTCATAGGGGAGGGAGAGTGTCCCACTTTTCGACCAAAGAAATATAGTAAACCTAGTACTCAAACCTGACTTTAACGATTAGTGCTTATTATGTACATGTACACAGTGAATACTATACACATCTTGTGCGTAGATCCGTCCTGCAATAGTATGAGTTTAGTTCAATACTAGAATAGTAAATATATACCTGTAATCGCACAGCATAATTACTGGTGATAATGTTTGATGCACTTATCTCTTTGGCTTTAAAATATCCAAATTTAATGCGCCACTAACGCACGTACGCTATCTGAAAGAGGTTCTTATTCTGGCTATAGCCGGATATATATAGAGACCATATTATTTCTGACAAACTTGTTATATCCTACGGTGGTTTTGGAATTTCAAAGCAAAACAATTGTAAATCCTGTTAATACCGACTCGATAAGTTCCCTAAATAGACCCTCAAGACATTCTTATTCAAGGTTTTCGCGGCTTATAACATAGAAAGGAAATGTCATCAGGCTATATGGTAATTAAAGGCATATTACATTTTTCAAGTACATCATAAAATTAACCGAGCTCTTTACCAACTAAGAACGCACCACTTTCAACGGCACACCTTTTCTGCGACTTTGCCAAGACATTTCAAAACTTTAATGATGCCCATACAGGGGCGGATCACTGAATTTAAAAGGAGGGGGCGTGTCCATGGGTTTGTTGAAGCAAACTACCATAAAGGGGGTGGGGTCCTTCCCAGAAAGAATTTTGTGTGAAATGATGCATTCTATGGCGTATTTTGGCTACAAATTACGTCGACACGCAAGGTTGTGAAAATAACTACTTTAACTTTTTGTATGGGATTGAAAGAGCGAAGAGGGGGAGTGGGAGGGGGGGGGACCATAGTTCCGCGTCTAATGCCATTCATATTTTTAAGTTTCTGTTTTGCAAAGAGCGATGGCTGAGACCGCGAACCCCTCTTTTGTTATGTAAATGTTCCTTTCCAAGTTGTCACGGTTAACTCCTAACGACTCATGCGATGTTAAAAGTATTACATCAAACAAATATTCATTGACATACCATGTGATGACTCTTGTGGCTTTGTGAGTTAGTCTACTTCAAGTATACAACTATTCATTGTGACATACACCAATTGGTGACATCATATTGCAAGCCTGCCTCAAGTAACGATCAATGCAGGCAAATTGCATGATCTAATCTACTAAATTAACTTAACGTATAAACACACAGTCTCTCGGTCCTCTTCATTGGTTAGTGTCTCGCTGATATGACTAAACTACACGCTAGCAATACGATCAACCAAGCTCTCTTGGGTACCGAGCACTTTACTGTATTGGTACTTTCAAAACACAACACGAACTTGACGTTTGCCATAAGTATGTCTGTAATTAATGAAGCGTTGAAAAAATCGGCCTTTCATTGTTGGCTTAAGTTGAAAAGTATAGTTATGTATGAATGGGATGGCGTTTAATACAGACGCATGCGATCGTGTTAATTTGAATGAAAGAAGAACTAAAAGCTATATGATGATATAGACATTTTCATAACGCAAGAGGGCTACAGGTGTAGCTTATTGTCACATATTAGTACGGGGTCACGTGCTCGACATAAACACAGTATGTATATTTATAAGTCAAATTTATTGCAACATTATGGTGGACTCCCATATGAGACTCAGTGTCGTGACTGCAGTAACACTGATATTTCGGGGATGAAGATAATTGGCTGATTATTATGGGCCGTCTGAAAATCTGTTTTTTTTTTATTAGAAATAATAGGTTTGGTACCGTAAATAAGCCTGAAGCTAACCTTTGCAAGGTACAGTGTAAGAGATTCTGTAAGTTGTCGTTGATTCAGGATTAATCATAGCTTTGTTTCATTTGCGAACCTAACTTTATTATTTCACTTGCGTTTATTATTTTAAGGTACTTGACCTTTCTTGTGACGGTACAGTATATGCAGTAAGATTGTCATAACATGAAAATCAACATAAAAGACATCCATAGTGATAACAATTATAACATTAATTATGTCTTCACAACCTCTGCATCGTCATTCTAAATTTAACGCATTGTTACACAGCTGCAGAGTCTACTTTCATATTGAAATAAATGTGAAGCTTAAGTTGACTGAGTCGCATCACAAGCACTGTACTGCAAGCAACTCCAAAATGAAGTTTCGTCTGCGCATAAACTTTCAAAACTGAACCACATCGCAAGATAACGTCTTACCATGAACTATTCTTAACATAATGAGTTGCGTTTGCTGTTATCTGTCGATTTGTGATGCTTATCAATTCATTGTACCATGCAAGTTATATTGACTTTACTATCGATCTTCTGTATGAAACTGCTTGTATACTATAGTCTTTATATATTGTAAATATTGTCATTTACGTGTAGGTCGCGTCTAATGTGCTCTCGGTAAATCGGCGTTCCAGACGATTAATATTCGCAGTTAGAGTAATTTACGATCGGTTAGAGTAAAGTACATTAATTTTGTGCAATGATTTAAAACTAATGGGTACAGATATATCTAATCCACACTGCGTAAATAAAAATTTGCCGAACTATAGGGAAGTTTTTATCAACCATGGTAAATTGGTTACAAACGTTTTCTAATATGTTTAGTTGGACACATTTTAATCGAAGATTTATTGAATGCATTCCCATGTACCCAACTAAAACGTAAAGTACTCATAATTCAAAGAATTTATAAACACTGAAAACCATAATGATATGATTTGGAAGACAGGTATGGTATAGTATAAAGATTTTCTGCAAGAGAGGTTAACACCCAAAGTGTACATCGAAACTATACAAGATGCCAATGGTGTTGGCTTTCCCTTAATTCCTGCCTCTAAACAATGCAAGTTGCCGTAAACATATAGGTGTGATTTGAAATCACCTAAATGAGTAGATCATTCTACCACAGAGACAAGCAAGAGAACAACTCCTTCGCTCTATGTTTCTTACAGTGTAGAGTCCTATGTGTATAATAATTGTTTGCGCCAAATTAAAGTCTACTCCAGCAGGCCTCGAACGGGACTTTTCGCTTATTTAGTTTTTAAGGTCTTTATTACAGGTAACTGCTTGGTTGGCAATGCTCCCTCTGCATCTACACACATGCATGGTTCTTAAGATGTGAGTATACCAACCACGACAAAAGTACAGGCATTTCGGGCCACATAATCTCGCCGCGGGGCATAACAACCTGTTACGAATTGTGTATTTCTTTCGAATTATATGCATTTAGAATGACAA
The DNA here is from genome assembly GCA_020650975.1 of Apostichopus californicus. NCBI lineage: Eukaryota > Metazoa > Echinodermata > Holothuroidea > Aspidochirotida > Stichopodidae > Apostichopus > Apostichopus californicus. The sequence goes on along the minus strand of JAIPMN010002979.1, from coordinate 7,291 downwards.
CGTGTTTCCATGTGAGTTTAAATCAAGGCTTATGAAGGGAAATGTTACAAGAGATGATACTTTGTAGCCGTGTGTTTTTTTTCTTTCTTAGAATCCTCCATGCACCTCCCTTTGACCATTCCCTACATGAATGTACGTATGCCCCTTTAACATGATCTTACTGGATCTTAATTACAGTATGGCATAGGCCTACCCACGAAGACACAGATTTCGAATCGAGGGTTTAATAATAATGACCTTTCTTATGTCACGTTTTGTCTTTGTTTATCTTAATGAAGGCGTGAAGTCTTCGACTCTCAGTGACTAGGCCTACCAATTTCAAGATCACTTTCCCTAATCTGAATTTGGTGTGAAATTCATCGTCATCAAAGTCACATTGAGTACTAAATAGATAAGTCACAGTTATGCAAATCTGACCTATAATACGATCTTGGAAACCTAAATACAGGTCCCTGCATATGTATATTTACTTTACAATATGAAAGGTTACATGTACTTAATATACATGTAAGGAGACTCTTAACTCTGCATTCAGTGAAGAATAACCCGAAAGGTGGACCTTGAATATTAACAGACAATATTCCCGCCTTTCTTCTATGCAGGTCTAATCTACTTGTGGCATTGAGCAATGCAGCCTATACTATTACTAACTAGAAATCACGGTCATTCGATTACAATGTGTGGTGACCTTACATGTTTGAACTACAGCATTTTGTAATAACCGACGCAATTTATAATCGTTGACGCATTTTGTAATAATAGCTGGAGGTATAGAGGTTGCAACACTTTGTAATAGTGACATGAGCAATATAACTGCCTTTTATTTCCTTATGGTATGGTTAAGTAGTGCCGAAGAGGAAGCTTGAAACTAATTGGATTATAATATATAAAATGATTGTCATCAACTATATGGATGATGCCAACCCACCCTACCCCACTATTATCATATAGGACGTACCCAGGTAGAAGAATATAATGATTGTCATCAACCGTGGATGATGTCAACCCACCCTACCCCACTATTATACTATAGGACGTACCCCAGTAGAAGTATTGTCGATTCAATCATACCATGGAGCTATCTGTTTATAGCTCCATGATCATACCGAGATGGTATATGGTTTATTGAACATCAGATTCAATGAAGCGATATATACACGGGTACATCTAATTTATATATAAAACCTATCCGAAGGCTATAAAATCGCATACATATATGTACACGGACGCAATTAACAATCGGTGCATTCCAGTGTTGCTTCAAACGACATCAAAACCAACTGTTTAGACAACCCTCACACTAGGCAATCTATACCGAGGAAAGATACAGTTTAAAGAATGGGTTTTCTTGCATGACCAGAGAGTCATACTTTGTAACCAAACACCCAAAGGAATATATGACATAATGCCGATACGTGTAATTTCGCATTCTGACGTGTAAATTAGAAGCTTCCCTATACGCGTCCTGCGTGCGTTTACCGTACAGCTACAGCACACGGTGGTAGCGTGAATCTACTATTTCACCAATTCAACATTTTGCATCAAATTGAATGGTTCCCTAAACATACAGTAATTTAAAACAATACTTTCACTGAATAATGTTTCAAAAAAAGAAAAACCTAATTAATATTATTGTTGAAGAAAAGTCAAAATTCAGAAATGATTTAACTTTTGTGTGGGATAATTCATCATTTTTTGCAACAAAATTTCAAAATACTGTTATACCTTTTCATGCCTACGTAATTTCCATTAGTAACTATGTAAACTGCGATACAATGTAGGACGTGAGTACAACTCCTCGTTCATTTCCGAAATGATATAATTTCAAGATGCTCGAATGATGAATTATTTGACGAAATTCTGCGCTTGTTTGACTTCTGATCATTTCTCTAATTCTCTTTAGACCAATTAGTTAGTTCCTTTAGCATCCATTGAATGTTGTGAGCTGGCAATTAATGTAATGCGGGTACATGCACTTCAATCTGTGGTTCTTTCAACATTCTCATAAAATAAACATAAAGATGTACCAGATTCTTAACACACTTTAGTTTGTCATCGGCATACATCACTGGTTCCCTGGAGAAGTTTTTAGTCATAAAAAGTTGCCATGAAAACCTAACAATTGATACCCTTATAATTATGCAGGATTTGAGAGTAAATGCCAATTCAATACTTAGCCTTTGTTCATTCAGTAATGTGTTAATTGGACTTCGCTGATTAAGTGTATGAATTCACTCCTGTGGGAAGTTAAAGCAATGGTTTCCAAGACCCGTTATTTATGATATGTGGAGAATGGCCAAGGTCTGTAAGCCGAGTGTAACTTCTTCGCTGACTTCCACGTTATTCACTTTGCGATACACTAACGATACGTTTACTGAATGATTCATGACATTACATACCTAAGATGAGATCATTTTGTGTTGCCACATGCCCACTGTATCAGGCAATGTTAGCATACACCAACGTCATGCAGATACCCTCATATTGTGTGTCAGCAGTCACAAATAGTACTAGTTAGAAATGTTTGTTATCTATGTTAATTCATGTATATTGATGTTTATAATCTCAGCTGAAATTAACACCATACCATAAATAGGCCTATACGTAGAACATTGTTACATCATTTAAAGGTATACAACATTTTAACTTTAATATTACAGTAACATAATACATACATTGATATGTTTCAGCCCTGTTGACATTTTATAGCTGTCCAAGCATGAATTATTGAGAATCTGAAGCGATCGATTAATTATTGGTTTAGTTAGTTACTTGCTCTAAGCAGGAACCGACCCAGGAACTCATAAAGGAGACAGTGTGGTCCTGAGGTCGTTAAAGCCGATTCCCGTGTATGGGGGCGTGGGGGCGGGATAGGCCACCCCCAGATGAAATCAAACTATACCTAAAATGGTGCAGTGGGTGGCATATTTAGGTTAAAAGTTAGGTTATAATAGGTCTATACACGCAATGTTTGCTTATAACTACTTGTAAGTTTTGTGTTGGTGAAAACAGTGGAGGGGAGGGGGAGGGGAGGGGAATGGGGAGGGGTGGGGCGGGGAACACCCTCACATCGTCGCTTGTGGTAGAGAGTGTATAGATATAGGCATAATGCATAATATGAATAGAAAGTCAAATTTCTTATAGTTATCGTATAGATACAACAAATTGTACAAAAAATATAAAAGCAAGTTTACCCGCTCGCATTCTTCAATCAGCTCCAGAAGTATTTCTTCCTCTTCTTCTGTATTTGTGGGGCGTCTGATGGCGGAGGAAGGAGTTTTAGCTGTTGACTGGTACGATCGGGCGCTAACTGGTCTCAGCGGACCCGCCGGCGATGCCGCGAGGGTGGGTGCGACCGTGGTCACCCTTTGCGGAATAATTCCACTGTTCATTCATTCACACATGTATCTATTTCTTTGAAAATAGAAGGAACGGTGCGTACGAGGAGCAAACTAAGACCAACCAATGATAAATCAAACGAAACTTGTGAATGTAACCATGGCAGCAGGAATCTTTTTAATAGTTTCCAAATAGAACAACATATCGGCTTGTTTTGCAATGGAACTTGTATCAAGCTCACCTTGGCTGCCAACGCTACTCAATTTAACTCGCGTTTACCAAAGACAATGCTTCCAATTAGAATCCCTGGTTACTCAGAGTCATGTGCTCTGTCGCGAAATTGCGTTGTGTGTAGAATAGCTATATATAGTTCATCGGTTTGTCATGAATATATAAACAGTATATTGGAATTGTTGTTCAAAGTAGATATACTACTCCATAATATTTACACAGGTGTTGCATACATCGCTTCGAATATTAATTGTAGGTCTATACATCATCATCGCGCGCTTTCTTGCCCATCGAACGTTTCACTGTATAGGTAGTCGCTACTATAATGTAAAACAAACATTAACGTCATATTTTAGATCGTAATTTCAGATGAAACACAACATCCAGTCTTTATGGAGTTGAATCGACCAATGACTTTCTTTGTCGTTGAGCAGCCAAACCACCAGATCTCTCATATAAAATGGCATTGTTTGTGATACACCTTCGTCTATGCTAACATCCTACAAAGGAGAAACAGTCTTCCATCTATGGAAGATAACACCGTAATGTCACGGAAACACGACAAATGAAACAAGTAACAAATCTAGTAGACCGAAGAAAAGAAATATTCAATTTCTCGCTGCTATCTTGAAAGTGAAATAAACTACACAATTTAACTAAGAAATTTAACATTTGCGATCACCTCTGTGTCATCCGTGCGTCATATATACCAGGTCGCGATATTGCACAAAGCTAATAGAATTAGCACTGGGCTTCTAGGTGACCACATTAAACCAGGTTACTTTATGCTGGAACGTATCAATTTGCTCAACGTGATAATAAAATTTATACTTGTACTTCTCTATCTCTCGCATTCACTTGCTAATTACGTGATATGCATGTACGTGTTTCTTTGCTTCGATCCCACTCACCAGAGAAATGTAATATCTTACGTGGAGTTACACTGCGATATTCAGCTATACACGAAACACTGAGCTCAATTTCTTAATTCTGCTTGGTTTGACACCAAATCTTCCTATAACAGGTGATGCAGTGACTTGCGTATCGCTGCTGCATCAAGTGCAGCTTTCGTCTACGGTAGATAAGAGAATTCCGCAAAGTTAGAATTAGTACATCGTATATTCCAGCTTAACACGAGCAAAGAGAATTGATGTAACCAGGTCGTGTGGATATTACAGGCAAGGTTTCTCCTGTTCCGAAGTCATAGACACATGCAGTGCTTGTCATCTCTCGACTGAAACACTTTATGCAATGCTTAACGAATGGAAAGCAATGTTGAAGGGCAAGCTATTATACTGTATATAGTAAAAGCATAGATTCTGGTGAACAACACGGGATTTTTCCATACTTTGTCGTTAGACAATTAGCATATTATAAGTTAACATGTCCGTTTTTCAGATCAAACACTTCACATTGTTCAACCATTTTAATCGGTTGTACCTTAGATTACCGTCACTATGTTGACACACTTCATTAGAATATAAATATGTCACCATATTAGCATGTTTGGTTAGGTACTTTTTCTTCCTTAATTTTAACTGAATATTTCGAGTTACATATCAGTACCGGAATGGCGTAGTTATGCTTCATCAGCAAAAGGGAATGTTCAAAATGTCAACCTCTCACTATATATTTCTATCCTATTTCGTTAGGATTTTTTAACAAATAGTCTCTCTTTAGGTCTTTGCATAAAGTATCTCACCATATTAACATATCAGGTTACTACAGAGGCGTCATTTTTATTAAATTTTTGGGCAGGCTATCGACATGAACCTTGAAAAATAATGTAAATATGTTACATAATTGTACCAGCAGTATTTTTGTGCAGTCCACGACAACCGAGGCCAAGACCAAGAGCCTGGAGTCCTTAGGATCTGACCCTAAATCGAGATATAGATCATTCCAATTCGAGTTTTAGTAGGGTCACCGAGTTCCTCAAACACAACGGACGCTGCAAATAACAGTGTTCTAGTGTACTCACAAGGTATTCGGTACTCTCTAAAAGTACCCATGCTCGGATAGCAAAATGCATGTAGTGAAAAGGCTAGAATTCTTGTTTGAAGTCGAGTATACGCTCATTTACGACACAGTAACATGGTGCAATAAATGGTTTAAATAATTTAGAATTGTGTCCTTTATTGCCAACCATACACGCAGTGTGCATTGTGTATGCAGGTGTCGCACCACAATTATTTGCTCGCTTTGACGTACACACAACTCGAAAATTTCATAGGCCGTTAGAACATAGATAGACTGACATGTCAACTGATATCTCCTATCCACCATGTGATAGCTGAAGGGTATGGCTATCACAACACATTCAACTTTTGCCACCATGACAGTTTTAGTTTTTGAGCTAGAAGAGCTAAAAATTTAGCATAGTGCTCCCAACCCATCTACCAGCTCTCGCTGCGGTATATTCTTGTTGCACCCAAGATTTTCTAAAATGCCAGATTTTTCTACCATCAGTAGTTTATTTCGTCCTCTTCAGCATCCAAGCATCAAAAAGAAAGTGCCAAACAAATCAATATAAGTAGGTCACTTTAGGGCTATTTTCCGACAATGTTAACCTCTGGGGCGGACGTGCACTACCCTAATTGTGGTGCGATGCACCGATACGACCGTGCACGCATATAGATTACATTGTACGCAGATATTTATCGAGAGATTAACTATGACACATTATGGTAGGCAGCGAGCATCAGGTAGTTTACATTGTACGCATTACAATGATATATACGGAGTTCCAATGTGCAATGTTTATACGCAGTTTATGCTAGTGTCCGTGTACCTCGAGGACTAGAACATATTCAATTATCTGCAGGCGCAAATCAGTATTTCATTAATTAAATATTTGTTGTATATGAAAAAAGACAACGAATAACTTAATCTTGCTCGTGAATAACCAACTTTATAACTCATTTTCCGTACCTTTAGTTTCATTTGATGAACAGACAAAACAACATTGATTACGTCATATTACTTATTCTATCATCAATAAAGGAAATAAATTAATTTATGTGTTTGGTAAGTTATTGAATTGATTGAAAGTTATGTGTGTGCGACACAATACTATCTAACAGTGGTTTCAATGCGTATGTATATATTGCTTCTATAAACAGAGCAGTTTATTGCTTCCATATGTCACCAAAGGTAACGAAGTGATGGAACTTTGTACAAGCAAAGAACTTTTCCTGAGCCGTTATACACTTCTAAATACCTGCATTATCTTTAATGTTTGCACTATTTTATCATGCTATGCTCACTTATTATTCGAGTGGCATCTGCTTTTAACTTAATGTTTAATAACTCGATTTACTTTTACTTCCTCAACTGACTGTATTGTATAAATAGTACAAGAGCTATATATAATGATCTTTAACCATCCAAATATCATCCATCAGAAAGCAGAGACTATCACAGAATATTTACTTTCGACTGGTAAAGGTTAGTAAATAACAAGGTTAATATTTAGCTAGTTAGTGGATAACTGCATCAGGTGCATGAGATGGTGCTATCTTCGGTTCAAGTTTATACTTGAAAAATTAATGACTGGAATAGAAACGTACACATGCACGACTTGCTAGAAACTTTAAGTGGATATGTAGGGAAGTTCATGTGAATATTTAAGAAGTTAATGTAGATATTACAAAGGATATTTAAAGGGATATTTCGGAAGCTGAAGTTCAACATTTACAAAACTGTTTTTATCTTGGTATAT
>JAIPMN010002978.1:0-12828 GCA_020650975.1 Apostichopus californicus | reverse complement strand
GTAACCATGTATAGCCATTTGATCTGTGTTCAGAGAAGACTATATGTAGTAACCATGTATAGCCATTTGATCTGTGTTCAGAGTTGACTAATATAGTAACCATGTATAGTCATTTGCTATGTGTTCAGAGTTGACTAATATAGTAACCATGTATAGTCATTTGATCTGTGTTCAGAGTAGACTATATGTAGTAACCATGTTTAGTCATTTGATCTCTGTTCAGAGTAGACTATATATAGTAACCATGTATAGTCATTTGCTATGTGTTCAGAGTTGACTAATATAGTAACCATGTATAGCCATTTGATCTGTGTTCAGAGTTGACTAATATAGTAACCATGTATAGCCATTTGATCTGTGTTCAGAGAAGACTATATGTAGTAACCATGTATAGCCATTTGATCTGTGTTCAGAGTTGACTAATATAGTAACCATGTATAGCCATTTGATCTGTGGTCAGAGTTGACTAATATAGTAACCATGTATAGTCATTTGATCTGTGTTCAGAGTAGACTATATATAGTAACCATGTATAGCCATTTGATCTGTGGTCAGAGTTGACTAATATAGTAACCATGTATAGCCATTTGATCTGTGTTCAGAGTTGACTAATATAGTAACCATGTATAGCCATTTGATCTGTGGTCAGAGTTGACTAATATAGTAACCATGTATAGTCATTTGATCTGTGTTCAGAGTAGACTATATGTAGTAACCATGTTTAGCCATTTGATCTGTGTTCAGAGTTGACTAATATAGTAACCATGTACAGTCATTTGCTCTGTGTTCTTTTGCTATTTCACTATGCAAAGCAACCATTTACAGAATACTGTCATCATTGTAGAGGAATGTTCCTGAAAATTACCATGACCAAAAGCAATACATTTTCTTGTACATTGTTATATACCAGCTTGTGCACCAGTTAATTGTTTTTTTTCGTCACTCTTAGATAGATATCTCCAAAATCACCAAATTGTTGACGTTTGCATTATCAGGACTGAAGTTGTTTCTTTTTGTCTGCAGGAATGTACTTGACTAATATACTGTTTATAGAAGAAGGCAATCCAGACTTCTTACCTTGCCAGAACACAAAGCTCATAAATTTCAGTAAAAGAAGGAAAGTAGCTGAAATAACAGCTGAGATACAGCAGTTTCAAAACCAGCCATATTGTCTCTTGGTTGAACAAGACATTAGGGTAAGTGTATGGGATTAATAATTGATCTAATGCTTTTGTTTGTTTAGAGGCCTAATTGCAGAAACAAGTTGTTGCAAATTATACATTAGTAGGTGTACATGATATAGCTGTCACTTGTGAAAAAAAGTACAGTTTGCTAGGTTATGTGATTTAATGTTCTCCTCATCTTGAGGAGAACATTTAGCCCCTCCTGTCAATTTTTTTTCTCCAAATTTGCTGCCCATGTTAGGGGCTTCATTAAAGTTTACTCATAAAGTAGGTCAAAGGTAATTTGAGGTCAAGGCAGGCCCAAACATGAAATTCTTTAAAATGCTTCTCCTCGTAAGTTTACCATTAATATGGATGAAAATTTGTGGCAGTGGTTCGTTTTGTGATGGGGCACAAAGTTGCACAAGTCTAAGAAGTCAAAGGTCTTCTCGGCTATTTATTTAATTGAAAAGTGAAATATTTATTCAAATTTGGTAATAACAGTCAGCTGATAGTGGGTAAAAGGAAGGGCACAGTAATGTAAGATCAAAGGTCATATGAAGCTATTAGCAACAGCATAGAAGAATATTTTTTAACTTGTATCACTTGTATAGGCTTGCTCAGATTTCAGAAACATTTGTTTATGCAATTCAGTCTGTGAAGTGGCACACTATGCAGTAAAAGAAAAACAGTTCAGAGGTCATCAGAGGTCAAATGTTATGGGCAAAACATGAAATTGGTTTCAGCACATGGTTATTTCTCTCAGCAGTCTTTGCGCCCTCTATTTACCTGTCCCCATATCTTTGCTTGTTTGGTGGAGGTCAAACTGGGTCAAGCTTTGTCACTTTGCAAATTAGCATTCCCCATCAATAAGTTAAACTAAGGGGTAAAACTGTACCCAGGTTTGTTTTCAATAAATTGGAATTTGTGATTAAATGAAAGTAATTGTCAAAACATTTTCTGAAGAATGGACTAGAGCACATTTTGCCTGCTGTTAGCAATTAGTACAGATTAGTACACATGAATGGTCATGGGTATTTTAGACTCTTTTTTATTAATATTGTGGTGAGTGATAAAGGTGGAGGGAAATATAAACATATGAATTATAATGCAGATTAAGGTCAGTAACAACATCAGAACGGTTGAGCTGAGAATATATGTATAAGTCCCTTCAGTAAACAGGAAGACACAAATACTTTTTGTAGATTGGGATTTCAAATACATTTTGTGATTTGACAAACATTCCAATAGTATAAAATCAAGATCAAGACTACAGTATATAAGGACGACATATAACCCCTGAAAGTCATGTGAAGCTTATGTAGTAGCAAAGGTGATCCATTTATAGTCTTTCTAAGAGAGGTTTAACATAAAACTTGTGATTCATCCAATCTACGTAGTGGGTCAAAATATCAATGTTTATGTGACCGTCCTTACAAAAACTTGCTTCTTTAAAGAGCTGGGCAAAGTTTACTTACCTGTTATAAAATTTGTTTCTTACAGGTTTACGATGTCAGTGTTAACTCATAAAATATGTTTAAGAAGATACTTAATAGTTTCTTGTTTATTTACCCGCTTATTTTGCTTTTAGAACTTCTTCGAGAATTTGGATCCTTTGCAATCAAGAACTCCTCAAGAGTTTGAAAATATGTTGTACCAGAAATCGTTGGAAGTGGAACCACGAAACTGCAAGCAGCTTCCAAAATTTGTGAGTCAATGCAAAAGTAGTTTAACACATTGCTTGTCTGGGAGTTAAAGGCCTTTGTAGATCACTGCATGTAACCTAGACGGCCTGGGTTTTAACAAGTTTTCACCCAGAATGTGAAAGTCAAATATTTTACCTATTTTTTAAATAAAAATGTATAAGGTATGTGCATGGTTACATTATCCTGATAAATATAGATGTGTCCGTAGTTTGAAGTGAAGTTGAAAAAGAATGATGTAAAACTTAATGGGATAAGTTTATCAATATAATAAACTGCTACTAAGTTAATCAATATAATAAACTGCATACCAATCTGACTGAACAAAGAAAGAGAGCTAATAATCCTTGATGGTTTGCTGAAATACCTTAAAAGTGAGGTATTATGAAGATCATTAACATCATTACATGCAAGACAATATATTAGTGTCATCATCATCAATACGTTTTGAGCCTCCAAGCATATGAAGAGCATGATGTGTCCGTAGTTGAAGTTGAAAAAGAATGATGTCAAATCATCCAAATGAAAGCCATGTTATGTAAACCATGGTAGATAAATACTTACTGATCGCCATCCTAACTCATTTGTCAGTACTAGCACTCAATTTGATATCACTTGACCTTTTCGCACAATTATGACTGTTGATTAACTCAAGTTTATAGAGAGTATGTTTCCTTGTTTCTACAGCCCAGGAGGTATTCCTATTCCACCAAATCACCTGGTATCAAGCCATCCAGTGAGAGACACAGATCCAAGGGACCGGGTAGCCTCACAGGTCCCTTGATGAATCATGTAAGACATATACCTCTTAATGTAGAATGGTACAGTAGAAATATACCTCTTAATGTAGAATGGTACAGTAGAAATATACTTCTTAATGTAGAATGGTACAATATAAACTAATATGTATCTTGAGTTTCTGCAGGATTAATCCAATTTTTATCTCAATACATATCCTATTGGTATTGGGCAATTGTAATTGTTGACAGCAGCATGGATTTTTATTTCTGCTGTTATTCTTTGAAAATTTGTCACATGGTAATACATGGAATTGTTACAAGCAAGATAGTTATTTTTGTATCCTTAAAATCACTCAAAGCCATAGTCTGGGGCATTGTTTATTCCTTGCTGAAGGCGAAAGGAATCTATTTGATGGTGATGGTGTGTGAGGGTATTAGGTGTATGTGACACAGTAACTCAACAGTTCATGGTGGATAAACTTCATGCTTGGTATGTGGATCTGTCTTATTGAGAACAAGAACACTTTTCTGTGGTGGTCAAAGGTTATTTGAGGTCAACAGAGGTCAAAGTCTGAAGACTTGTAAACAGTTTATACTTGAGTATGTAGATCCCTCTTGGTGATTGCAATAACCTTGTGGATTGGTGAAGGCCAAAGGCCATTTGCAGTCAATATATGTCAAAGACTGAAAACCTTGTAAACATGATAAGTAAAAAGTACATCTTGGTATGTAGTGTCTCTTTGGTGCTTACAAGAATCCTATGGAAATTTTAGACAGCTTGGTTTGTACTCTTCAAAAGACAATAGTCTAGACAGCTTGGTTTGTACTCTTCTAAAGACAATGGTCGAGACAGCTTGTAATGTACTCTTCAAAAGACAATGGTCTAGACAGCTTGGTTTGTACTCTTCTAAAGACAATGGTCTAGACAGCTTGGATTGTACTCTTCAAAAGACAATAGTCTAGACAGCTTGATTGTACTCTTCAAAAGAAAATGGTCTACACAGCTTTGATTGTACTCTTCAAAAGACAATGGTCTAGACAGCTTTGATTGTACTCTTCAAAAGACAATAGTCTAGACAGCTCAGATTGTACTCTTAAAAAAACAATGAACTAGACAGCTTGGATTGAAGTTCTACTGCCAGTGGGGTTATTCCATTTCAAGTCATGGATGGCTGTTGCTCTCCAAATATTACCACCCTCATTGCATAATTAGAGCACCATGAAATAAAGCATATTCTGAAAATTTAAAAATAAGCACACACTAAATTGCAATTATTATTTGTTTATATGACATTGACTTCTGAACAGTATTGAATTGAATTGAATGACCTTGTAGTGCAACACCCAGCCTCAAAAACGTGGAATAGCAAAACAGGCAAAAAATATTTTGTAGAATCCAAAACTTTGAGGACTTCTCATTTAAAACTAAGGCAAACCCTCCTGAATTTGTTTGTACAAACAGGGTGGACCTACAGTATAACTCTTCTAGCATCAATAATAAGATTTTTTTCAAGGTGACACATTTTGAGTTATTGGCTGGCAAACATGACCTCTATTGTACTTTGGAGCAACTTTACAACCTCATAAATTAATCTTGAGAAAAGCTAGAACCCTGAAATATGGTAGGTTGTAAGAACTTTATACTTTATACAACTTTAATACAAATATATTACAGGAAAGCATTGTAATTGTTTTTGTATTGTTTTGACTGAACATAATAGCCTGTGAAAGAATTGAAGTATCCTGAAGCAATAGTCTAAGAACAATTGATTTATTACCAAAGATAACATATTGTTTTTAGTAAAATATACCAAAATTGAATATTTTGGCACTTTCAATAATGAAATGAAACCAACCAGTCTATGATAAAAAATCTTATAAATTTACTATCAAAACTAGAAATCCCATGATGATGAAGCGACATCTCCGATAGGGGCCACACCTCCATCGCCAAGGACTCCAACCACTCCTTCTGCTCTTACCGCCGCAGTCTCATTCGCTGACCACTTTCCAGTTTGTGGACCAGAGACAGGTAATTGCAAAAATTAAAGAAAACAATAGTCAAGTTCAATACTTCTAATTTTACTTCTCCATTATTCTTGTGTAAAAGTTAGTTGGCCTGACGTTTCGATCCTAGCAGGATCTTCTTCAGAGGCTAAATGACAAGTATTAATCATAAAATGATTTTAAATCATAATCATTTAATATTAATCATTTGTTTGGTACAACAAGTCCTCTTAGCTATTTTAACATTCAATTTTTTTTTTTTTTTGGTCAGCTGAAAACAGGTTGTACATAATTGTTTAGTCTCTTTACTCTATTTTTTTACTCTTTGACCCAATCAAGCATCTGTAAGACCAACATCTCCCTCAAGTACCTCTTCTCAAGATGGTGAAGAACCTTGTGAGCCTCCACCCCCTCCATTACCACCAAGGGTGAACAGACCAGTGCCTGTTAAGGATACACCACCACTGCTCCCACCCAAACCAGACCGCAGCAGGCCACCTGTTCCTCCACGAAGTAGCCCGGGTGTAGTGACCGACTACCGAGAAGACACAGCTCCAGCAGTGCCACCTAAGACATATAAGAAAAGCCAACAGTATCAGAATGAACTCGCACGTAGGGCATCCAAGGGTGGGAGGCGGGAGGTTCCTCCTCCAATACCTCCATTGGTGCCATTCCCCTTTCATATTGATGAAACTCGGTTACCCCCTACACCAGCTGTAAATTTATCTTTCCATATGCCAAACAGCTCTAATCCTGGCTCACAGAGTCAGTCTGGATCCAGACTGCAGCAGCAGTCATCGGATGGTCCAGAAGATTTCACTAATCCACCTCCAATCCCTCGCTACGCCTCATCACCGACCAGGGAACATCCACTTACAGCAGCTGACATTAGGTTCTTTGAAGGTACGTAGTATTGCTGCTGCTGTAATGGGTGTAGTCAGTCAGTACTTACCTTAATACTCAGATTATCAAGTGGTAATTTAGTACACCACAGATTGATGGACCAGGAAATCATGACAGAGAAGGAATTCCTTTTTACTTGAATGAGAAAAAGACAACAGGAGATATTTCATTTGACTTTCATAGCATCGTTATTGTTCTAGGTTCCTGTCTTACATCACGGACACTTCGCAATCTGCATCGCATGGGTTCTTTAATGGAACAAATATATCATCGAGTGTATTGCAATTGGACATGTGGAAGAAAGGACTGTTCTTGTGAGTTTTAAGAAGAAGAAGAAAAAGCAACAAGAATGAGCATAAAGTCATTCCAAGTATAAACTTGACCTAACTCATCCCACAGCTTCCCGGAGTACTTAAAATTTGAAGAATTCATTTCCTGAAATTGGAAATGCTCCACTGAAACTCATCAACTTATGATACTAAGGAACTTACTTGTACTCTTCTGCATTAATTAGTCATTGTTTTTGTGTGCATTTGCACATAACTCATGAGATGCCATCCAATCACAAAACATGGTCTATCTAATCACAACACATAGCCAATGTAATCACAACACATGGCCATCTTATCACAACTATCCATTCACAACTCATGGCTAATCTAATCACAACACATGGCCAATCTAATCACAACACATGGCCAATCCAATCACAACACATGGCCAATCTAATCATAACACATGGCCAATCTAATCACAACACATGGCCAATCTAATCACAACACATGGCCAATCTAATCACAACACATGCTCAATCTAATCACAACACATGGCCAATCTAATCACAACACATGGCCAATCTAATCACAACACATGGCCAATCCAATCATAACACATGGCCATCTAATCACAAGGCATGGCAGATCGAATCACAAAGCATGGCCTATCTAATCACAACACATGGTCAATCCAATCACAACTATCTAATCACAACACATGGCCGATCTAATCACAACACATGGCCGATCTAATCATAACACATGGCACAAAGACACAAATGTTGATTTTGTGAAGGATTAATAGAACTATCAAACCAGGGGAATCTTATGTTGTTGACTGAAGCCATCAGTCTTAAATGATTAAGTCATCAACCACTGAATAGTGCCACTTGTCATGTGACTGCTACTTCAATAGCTATCAAGATTTATTCTTGTCATCACTGAGGGACAAATGGGCTATGAGAACCCAGAAACTCACCATGCAATAATTGTTTCTTAACGTAATTTTGATAAGTTTGGACTATATCCATCAGACAAACTTGTTTCAACTCTCCATGTCATTTGTTCTCATTTGTGTTTTATATCACAGTGAAAAGTAAACCGTGATGAAAGTAACATTTGTTTGATTTAATTAAGTTATACATGCAGCATTTCTCATATTAAGGGACACTATTAACATACAGACATAACTGTTAAAGTAGTGTTTTCGTTTTTAATTGTTTCTGTCAACAGCATCATCAGTGATTGTTAACTGAAACTACAAGTATGTCATATGAGGTGGTAACCTTTAATATAACATTGTATGCAGATACTGTCTCCTTTGTCATGAATGGTATGATGTAAGCATGCATCCCGAACACCTTCCTCCTTAACTTTGGTTGCTTGAGTTCTATTTGCTTATAACTATAGTTCATACTTTCATACATACACCTCCCATACTTACATACATACATATATGCATACACACACACATGTATACAGATCAGCACATTAATTTGGGACTACACTCTTGGTTCATTATAAACCTCTAGTTGGGGTTATAAGCATACATACATACATACATGCACACACACACACAGACAGACAAACATACATACATACACGCATACTTAACTACATATCCATACTCCAAAGGAGCACATTTACATAAACACATACAAATGTAGGTAGGTACCTCAGAAGTACTTTATTATCGGACAAAGAGGATTAATTCAATCAGAAAAATCAATCTAGTTGAACCACTTCAGAAAATAGTATAGTATTTGGCTTGAGATTTCTGTTTGTGTTTGGTATATTTGAAGTACCTTTTTATAGCAGGTAGAATTGCAATTTACTGATGGTTTGTGATATCAGATGGTCTTTGACACTCTTTAGTTGGAGTTTTCTGTCAGTAAAGGTCACCTTTATGGACTATAAAAACCTTTTTTTTTGGGTTCTTGTTACTCCATAGGTGCACATTTACGTAACCACATACAAATGTAGGTAGGTACCTCAGAAGTACTTTGTTATTAGGCAAAGAGGATTACTTCAATCAGAAAAAGGCAATCTAGTTGAACCACTTCAGAAAATAGTATAATATTTGACCTGAGATTTCTGTTTGTTATTGGTATATTTTAAGTACCTTTTTATAGCAGGTAGAATTGCCATTTACTGATGGTTTGTGATATCAGATGGTCTTTGACACTCTTTAGTTGGAGTTTTCTCTCAGTAAAGGTCACCTTTATGGACTATAAAAACTTTGTATCTTTGGTTTTAGTTATGCCCACCAGAGCTGAGTTCAGTTTTCTATGTGCACAAGTTTGCTAATTGGTCCTGCTATCAGTCACAGTGTGTTTGTGATGGTACATCATTGCAACTTCCAATGAATGACAAAGTCAAAAACAAGGACTAGTCTCTGTTTGAAATGAGTAACTAGAGAGTGTTGCCCTGTCAGAGATATCTCCCATCTTGTGTGTATGCTGAAGTGGCATATGTAATAAAGGTACTAAAGGCTTTTATATTATAATACTTGCTTGTCATAAGTTAGGTTTCAGGACCTTGGAGGCCTTTTAGGATGGTAGGAACAATAATGCTCCTGATATAGGTTACGTACAATGGATGGTCGTTTTGACACATGCTATCACTTGTCTCATTTCTGTAAGAACATATATGCTCAGTGTACCCTACATATGTATGCAGCAGCATTCGGTTTGCAAGATTATTGAGTAATTGAAATGTTTAATTTTGTTGGATGAAATCATTAATGAACCCTTTATATTGGGATACGATTCCCATATATTCTGTTATTTCTTGAGTTTTGTAAGTAGATTGAGGAGAGAAACAAGGAAGTGTCAAATTATTAGAAAGAGTCTCATCTTTCTTTGTTTTTTGAACAAAGATGTATTTTTGTCCTTATGTCCTTACATTTTTAATTAATTTTTTTTGTCATGTTTAATTTCATATGTAACCTAAATAATCTACAGATTTTTGAAGTTGCCCTACTTTAAATTTGTTTAAAATTTTGACATATGTTCTTATAATATCTTCTTCGATATGAAGAAAACTGTATTATGGCTTCACATTGTCCGGCATTATTCTTTGGTTTTCAGATTTTATTAACATATTTGAAAGTAATCCAGACTGAGATATTACATTGTCTTCAGGCTATACCCTCCCATTTCCCCTGTCCCTATCTCGTCTTCTTTTCTCCATTCCTTCAGAGTTCTTTAACCCTCTTCAATAGGAAAGAATTGGTATCATGAAGATTGAAAGAAAGTAGTTTGAAACGAAGATCCAAGGTAGTATGCCTTGAAATCTTGGAACACCTTGCATAATTAGCTCTGAGATTCTTGTACCAGAGAGAATACAATGCAATCCAGGTAGTACAGTGTACATTATGCACTGGGTAGTACAATGTGTTTTCAGTTACTACAATGTACACTGGGAAGTACAATGTATTATCAGCTAGTACAATGTACACTGGGTAGTACAATGTGTTATCAGTTAGTACATTATACACTGGGTAGTACAACGTGTTTTCAGTTACTACAATGTACACTGGGAAGTACAATGTATTATCAGCTAGTACAATGTACACTGGGTAGTACAATGTGGTATCAGTTAGTACATTATGCACTGGGTAGTACAATGTGTTATCAGTTAGTACATTATACACTGGGTAGTACAACGTGTTTTCAGTTACTACAATGTACACTGGGTAGTACAATGTATTATCAGCTAGTACAATGTACACTGGGTAGTACAATGTGTTATCAGTTAGTACATTATACACTGGGTAGTACAATGTATTATCAGTTAGTAAAATGTATTGTCAGTTAGTACATTATACACTGGGTAGCACAATTTATTATCAGCTAGTACAATATACACTGGGTAGTACAGTGTACTATCAGTTAGTACATTATACACTGGGTAGTACAATGTGTTATCAGTTAGTACAATGTACACTTGGTAGCTAGTACAATGTATTATCAGTTAGTGAAATATACACTGGGTAGTTCAATGAATTATCAGCTAGTACTATGTACACCGGTTAGTACAATGTATTGTTAGTTAGTACTATGTACTCTGTGTTGTACAATGTATTATCAGCTAGTACAATGTACACTGGGTAGTACAATGTAGTATCAGTTAGTACATTATACACTGGGTATTACAATGTATTATCAGCTAGTACAATGTACACAGGGTAGTACAATGTATTATCAGTTAGTGAAATATACACTGGATAGTTCAATGTATTATCACCTACACCAGGTAGTACAATGTATTGTTAGTTAGTACATCATACACTGGGTAGTACAATGTATTATCAGCTAGTACAATGTACACTGGGTATTACAATGTATTATCAGTTAGTACAATGTACACTGGGTAGTACAATGTATTATCAGTTAGTGAAATATACACTGGGTAGTACAATGTACAATGGGTAGTTCAATGTATTATCAGCTAGTACAATGTACACCGGTTAGTACAATGTATTATCAGTTAGTGAAATATACACTGGGTAGTTAGGCCAAGAGCCTGTCCCATATGATTTCACCCCATTTAGCCCAGAAGGTTTGACCCCTTAAAGTTACTTAGACCATCGAGGACATTCACAAAAAAGTTGTCAGCTCAACCCCAGTGGTCGGGTTTGGACCCCAGGCCCCCTGAAAAAGACCCCCCGGACGGGTTGATTTCACCCCATCTAGCCCATGGACCAAACTTTGTCAGAAGGAAGTAGTATGGCTGTACATTACAAAAAAGGCAAAACTGACAAAATTCCTGGTCGGGAAGGGGTTGTCAGACCCCCCACTAAGTCACCCCAAGTCGGGTTGATTTCACCCCATTTAGCCCATGGACCAAACTTTGGAAAAAGGAAGTAGCATGGCGGTATGTTACAAAAATGGAAAAACTGACAAAATTGTTGGTCGGGAAGGTGTTGTCAGACCCCCACAAAGTTTACCCTGACCCACCCCCCCAAAAGGCGGGTTGATTTCACCCCACCTAGCCCATGGACCAAACTTTGTCAAAAGGAAGTAGTATGGCTGTACATTACAAAAAGTGTAAAACTGACAAAATTGCTGGTCGGAAAGGGGTTGTCAGACCCCCCACAAGGTGCCCCCACCCAGCCAGTTCAATTCACGCAATCTGATCATAGACCAGAATTTTGTTTAAAAAAAGTATTCAAGACATTGTATTATAAAACATGGAAAAACTTACCAAATGGTCTGAAAGCAAAGATGTGCCCATTATTGTCACATGGGCCACTTTTGTATTTGTGTATATATACCGTAAAAGCATGAAATACATACATGTTGAAACAGGAACAAATGTTAAATATGAAAAGTTTTTACACTTGTAAAGCAAATTCCTTTGCATGAAAAATTAAGAGAAATCCAGATATCTGATTTTTCAGACAAGTAGTACCTGCACGATATGAATAATGCACTAATTTTCCAGCATTCTTGTCTGGAAGACAACTTTTTTCTTTTTTGGTGGTCTGAAAGGGGAAGCGTACACCCGCCACAATCCGCCACTGAATACAGATCAAATAGTTGAAATATGCTCGTTGTTTATGAATCAATCAGCTACACGTCGTCCTCACTGCTTACATTGTCGCTATCACTTTCGCTGTCACTTTCGCTGTCACTTTCGCTGTCGCTGCTACTGCCGCTGTCACTGTCTTCGTTGCCGTCTTCAGAGTCGTCTGTGATGAAAACAAAAAATAAGAGAACAAAATCATTTCAACTACGTCTGTACGTGCAGCCATAACAATTTCTTTTTATCCATTAAAAAACAGACCATAATTCACTGTCGCCACTATCTGCAAGTCTATGTGTCTTCATGGATGATGGAAATTTCTTCACAAGCTAAAGATTATTTAAAAGGATCATTAAGATTTGGCTTTAGCACCAGTAACACTTTTTTTTAGCTTTGGAATTTTTATTATTGAAACTCGAAATGGCTCTCATAGATAATGTTCAAAATAACTCAAAAGAGCTGTTACATATCATTTTGTCTTGTGGATTTTATGTTAAGATTAAAGAAA
>JAIPMN010002977.1:0-16728 GCA_020650975.1 Apostichopus californicus | reverse complement strand
ATATAAATATATATAGTATGCTGTGCATGCATATACTTGCAACATCATGGAATGTCGATCACACTGAAACTATTTACATGAAAAACAATTTGTCTCAATCATACTGTACAGTATGTCCTCTAGCATGATTAAACATCATACTGTACTGTATGTCCTCTAGCATGATTAAACATATGTGGCTGAGTTAGGTTGTTGGGGAGATCTCAGTGTAAAAATTGTACGTCACAGAATTACGAAAATCCATATCCCTGATTTTTTGACTGAACATTGTTTGTCCTCCAGTGGCATCTCCCTAATTTGAGGGTCAGGGAAATTAAAGTGCTGTACCTTGCAGTTACCTCTTTATCTGTTGATGATGTGCATCAGCTATAGACAATTAACCAGAACCCTTGGAAAATCCCTTTAAGTTCCTAACTTAATGAGGCCATGATTAGTAGCCTTGAGCAAGAAATGTTATCTAACTAATTAGTAGGCTAGCCTTGAGAAAGTGGTTGCAATTTGCATGTGGAATTATTTTATATTAAGTACTGAATGCTAAAAATGCAAACAAACAACCCTTTTTTATGCATATAGGGATAGCTTCTACTGTTATACAATTGTGCTTTGTAATTTGAGCCTGATTAAAGGCACTTGAATTTGCATTTATAAAATTGTCGTCCTAAAAATTTCCTTTCAAAATTTCTTTATACAGTAGTGGGAACTTATGATAGAGTTATAGAATGAGAGATGAGTAACAGATAATATCGCATCAAATGACAACATAGTGAAAATTGCATTAAGTGATAATATTACATAAAATGACAACATAGTGAAAATTGCTTTGAGTGATAATATTACATAAAATGAAAACATAGTGAAAATTGCATTGAGTCAAATGCAAATGACAAAATGTAGTGAAATTGCATTAAGTGATAATATTACAGCAAATGACAACATAGTGAAAATTGCATTGAGTGATAAAATAACATAAAATGACAACAGTGAAAATTGCATTGAGTGATAATATTGCATCAAATGACAACATAGTGAAAATTGCATTATTATTTCAAATACAAATGACAAAATGTAGTGAAATTTCATTGAGTGATAATATTACATAAAATGACAACAGTGAAAATTGCATTGATTGATAATATTACATAAAATGAAAACATAGTGAAAATTGCATTGAGTCAAATGCAAATGACAATATGTAGTGAAATTGCATTAAGTGATAATATTACAGCAAATGACAACATAGTGAAAATTGCATTGAGTCAAATGCAAATGACAATATGTAGTGAAATTTCATTAAGTGATAATATTACATTATAAATCATTGAGTGATTTTTATTATGTACATCAAATGACAACATAGTGAAAATTGCATTGAGCTTTTATAGTCTTTCAGTAGACTTTTATAAATACTTACAAAGGATATCACTATAGAGAATAATAACAATGCTGTGAAATATTGCTGCGAGTCTATCAAGTGCAGCATTATAAACATTCATAGCAGTGTCGAACAGTGTTAAATCAAGGACTCTACAGCTCTGCATATTTTCGCTTGTCAGGGGCCATGTTGTCCAAGCTATCTTTCATGCATTAATTTTGAGCATCCATTCAGAGGGCTGACCAGTAGATCATGGCTTATTTGTCTGTGGAAGGTTGTGGGTCGTGGCCCTAAAAGTTTGCATTACAGTACCTTATACTAGCATCTACTCTGTGATCTATAATATATAATATATCAGCAGACATATACAGTAAATGTATACACATGTATACAGCATCGATCCAGACACATTTTTGAATTAAACAATTCCGTTCAACTTTCATTTATGATAAGTGTATAGGATATCCATAGCATTGTGATGCTTGACTTGCTTTAAGTTATCAACAGCTAAATTCAGCATGTCTTTACAATGTTATTTGATACAGCCATGAATTATGCCCATGTAGCCATGATTAATAGCCTCTTTGACAGTGAAACAATATTGTCAACAGATTATATCATTCATATAAATTACATACATGTATAGTTATAGGCTATGTAGATAGCATTAATAAATTTGACACTGTTTATGGCCTGTTGCATTTCTATCTATCAATAGCCATAAATTTACCCAAGTTTTAACTTTTAGGGCATGTATACATATAAAGCTTGGACTATTTTAAATAAAAGTTTGTAGTTGTGTAAACTAATTGCATTTAATTACTGTATCCATGAGAATATTAAGTCCATAGTTAGTTACTTGATATAATTAAGGGAACAGAAGGATATACAAACCATTGTCTCTATCTTTATACAGAAGATATCACAAGAGGGTCGACATGCAGACTAGCTTCTGTCCCCTGTGGACGACCCTTTTTAGCAGGAGTGAGGTCATTCTAACACCCTTTCCTTCCCTGACATTTGAAAGTTAATCATTAGCAGTCATTTGGGAGCTAAAGGCTAGGTGAAGGACTTTACTTATTGAAACAGAAGTCAGTTTAGGGAGACCATATTAACATTTATCAAATCAATTTGGTTCTTTTATCTGCTGCATACATGAAAGTAAAATGATAGTTTAAGTACAATGTACTGCAATGATTAGACTTTAAGGGGAAAAAATTGTGTTTTTAATGAATAGTAAATCAATTTTTTACGGCATAGTTTAATAAAATAAAATGTGATTGAACAGGAAATAACCAAAGTGAATAAAAGTAAGGAAAGTAGGGATAGCCATTGTTTCATTTTCTGTCAGTTTTAAGGGAATTTCATATGCAAGAAAGGGAGAGTATGCAAATTTTGGAAAGAAACTTGAATTCAAATATTGAAGTCACCCTAGACAGAAAAATAACAACGGGCGCAATTGAATTCAGTACGAATGTTAATCATGCGCATACCTTGAGGTCCTAATTACAGTCTGGGGCTAAATTTAGAAAACAATTATTGTAACATACTGTATCAACAACGCATTGCTATGCTGGTAAGCCTCATCGTTTTTATCATCATTGGGTACACAACTTGGTGAAGAGTTCATCATGGGGAAGTGTATTGAAAGTAACATCTTGTGTTTTTCGATGGTTTAATTTAAATTGTTAAATATAAAAATTGTTTGTGCATGTGATTTGTGTATTTTTCTTTTATTACTCTAGATAGCTGAGTTTAATAACATTGGGATGTATATTAATTTGGTATTTTGAGGGCTTAAACCATTAACATATCAAGGTAATATACTGTACCTACTGTAGCTAAGATTAGTCCAACCTGTAGAGCGGAATATTCAAGTGAAATTCAACACATGTTATTAATGAGCACTTTACTTTGGGGGCAAGGTAAGGCTTCTGAAAAGAGTCTGTTAGACCAGCTTAATCCACTGTAAGCTTCCTTCCATAATTTAATTAGGTATAACGAGTAGACTTTTTTTTTACCATGTCAAAAGTTTACCACTGTACTTTACACCTATGATTTGCATGTGCACATGATTTCCATGAATCAAATTTAACTGTATGTTGCTTTATTGATGGTTCACTATAAACTATACTTTGGCCACATGGTTGTATATATAGTATAGTGTGATAGGTCCAGAGCTATATATCTGAAATTCTAACTTGAACATTTGAGTTAAAATGTTGAATTTGAAGCCACCCGACATGAAAGTTGTAATCCATAAAGCCCTTGCGGGCTTCTCCAACATTCGTGCTGGCTTAAGCATCTTAAAACTAACTGGCTGATAATTTATTATTTGTTATTACATATCTAGTTAACATATGGTCATGATGATGTTTTAGTTCCTACATCCAACATTCATGAATTTCAAATATTCCTAGAAAAAATTTACAGAGAGAAAAAGCTGTTGAACAATAATAAACCGCTAGACATCAGACATAAAATACTTTACATTTATGCAAAAGATGCCTCCAAACTTGGGGTAAAATTTAGGGCTCTTAAAATGCAACCTGGATTTGGTTG
Source organism: Apostichopus californicus (assembly GCA_020650975.1). Taxonomy (NCBI): domain Eukaryota; kingdom Metazoa; phylum Echinodermata; class Holothuroidea; order Aspidochirotida; family Stichopodidae; genus Apostichopus; species Apostichopus californicus. The sequence goes on along the minus strand of JAIPMN010002977.1, from coordinate 12,794 downwards.
CTAGGCCTGGCCATATCCTAGCAACCCAAAAATTTTTAAAGGTTTTTTTGCCCAAATTAATCCTTTGAGACATATTGCAAGACACCATATCAATTTCAGGCGATTCTGAGACATGGAATCCACCCAAAAATATGTTGATTGACCCGCCTTCCCTTCATTAATTTAATTCTGTAATATCACCTAATGTGGGATAAATAGCCCTTACCCACAGCTGGGGTAGGATGCTTTTAAACCAAGTTGCGATTTTCTTAGTTTTCAGTTGTTGCATATTTGTGCTATTATCTTTCACTCGAATCAGCCTCCCATATCTCCTGGTGAATACATAATACCTTGCAGTTGACACAGTACCTTCCCCCTGTTCTCTTATACCCTTCCTTTCCCATGTATTTCATTTCCCTAATTCCCTTCACTAACTTTAATTCTGTTTTATCACCTAAACTTGGGATTAACAATACCTTACCTTTACAACCTGGGTAAGATAATCCTAGTTCATATATTTATAAACCAAATCGTGATTTTCTTATACAAGAAGATCCTGCTAGGATCGAAACGTCAGGCCAACTTACTTTTACACATTCTCTTACACAGGCTCTCTAGTGGATAAGCAGTTTGCTAACAGTTTTTATTTTATTTTGACTTTCTTATACAGTTATACCTTAAGTTTATTTTCAGTTGTTGCATATTTGCCATTGTATCTTTCTCTCGATACAGCCTCCTCCCATATTTCCCGAAATTGAATACATAATACCTGGCAGCAGGTGACAGAACAACGTGTGAACATTTTGCTATCAGCTATTATTAATGCAGTTAGCCTTCCTTTCCAAACTGCCGTCTACCTCTGTAGTAAAGGACTAATTGTGTTGCTCCAATAAAATAGTTGATTTGATTTTTTCTTTCTTTCTTCTTCTTCTTTGGTGGAAGGTCACTGTCCCACATTTTAGTTTAGCGGTTGACAAGGCCTGGATGATTGTAGAAGCAAACCAGAGCCTTAAGGCTGGATATGTATACTGTATATTATATCGTACGGTCATACATTATGTTTATTAGTGTACGCGTGTTTTATATACTGTAACCGTATGAGTTACAAATTGGAATAAGATGTCGGTTCGGTTCTTGTGTTTTCTGCGGTTCCATTGCCGTTGTCGTCGTAGCGTGTATACATGATACAGACGTTTGTACATCACAGAGGTACACGTCTTTGCTAAGACAGCTGATCACTGAGGGTCAAACTAGATGTAAACATTCTCTTAATCTGATGCCCCGAATCTTAATAACCACGATGAATTCCCGTTTACGGAAATGTTTATTCTAGGTCAGATTCATTCTTGAGGTGGAAAATAAAACTAAAAGAAATTATGATATAAAGTGAAAGTGACAACTAGCTGTTAAGGGTAGGCTGTTTAATAGAGAGACTATTATACTATCGATGTAAAATTTAATGTGTATTTGTAGTACTTTTTAAATTCTTGTATGCTACCACTTGAAATCAACAATATTCAATTGAATTTTTTTCAATTTTTTTTTATTGCTAAGCATCTTCAAGAGTTAAATGGAAAGGGCTAATTGGACACGGACAGACACATTTTCATTAGTACATCACACAATTTAAAGGTAACTTTGAACCTGACCAGCTAATTGGTTTGTAGGTACGGCATTTTCAATATAGTTACATTTGGACAGGTCCATAGCCAGGAATATATAGTTGAAGGAGCCAAACATTTAGTAAAGGAGGGACACCATACTTGTGTCCTGTAACTTGGAAAGTCTTTGGACAATTAAAGGATGGTGACACAGATGGGGGCTGAGAGAGATGGGGGGGGGGACAGTAGTCTGTACGGAGAGACAAGGCCCCTTTGTCCCAGCCTGGCTGTTGGCCTTAGTGTTTCCATTCAGCATATGATACTGTACATATATGTGGACATTCAGTACTTAAATGATATAGATATGCAGTAGAATGTGTGTGCACAGTCAGACTATGTATGTGGACAGCTAATCAGTTGAATGTGTTTGCAAACACTCAAATTAGGATTCATTTGTGTGGACTTTCAACATTTGTGTGGACATACACGTTCATTTGTATGGACATACACGTTCATTTGTATGGACATACACGTTCATTTGTATGGACATGTATGCATGCATACATGTGCATGCTTTTAATAAATGTGTTCATGTACAATATATGTCAGACTTGTCAGTGTGCATATTCTGTACACATATCAAAGCTATATAAATTCTCTGGAGTTGATATTTATCAATTCTTTGATGCCAGAGTTGTAACTCACATCACTTACTTGTAACACGGTGATTTTTCTGGCTCTAACCAATTGCTAGCTGTATTACCTTAATGAGATGGTTCCATTATAAGAGTTTATGTTGCATATTTTATTTGTGAGCTTTTTACTTTTTTTTACTTCATTTATACATCCAGCTGCTTGCCTTTTAAGATATTTAGTTCCCAGTATAGCATCTTCAATGATACAACCAAACATTATTCATGCCCTGATTTTCAAATAGTTTCAAGATTTGTTCTGCAGAATAATATAGTAGCTCTCTATTAAGCAGGCGAGAATCCCTCCACTTTCATCATCCTCATTTCGACAGTGTCACACTTCTGCGGAAGAGTTATGATGTAAGCACGCCATGGACATACATATACACAGATTGAGCTAGTCGAGCCGTCTTTCAATGAACAGAACTGATTGCATTCCTTATTCCCAGCAGTAATAGGTTTGATCTACTCGGACATCAGATTGTAAAGAAAGTTATGACACATCAGTCTCTCACCCTCCCTCTCTTCAAATTTTTTTCTTTTTTTTTCTTTTTGTGCTCATAGTGATGTATGGCCTCCAAAGTGACTTGCAGATTTGCTTGACCCTCAATACTGTTTTCCGAATTAATTGAAAACGTTTCTGCCACCCTAGCATGAAAAGACAATAAAAAAAAATAATAATGAAAATAATAATAAAAAGAACTAAATATACTAGAACTCAAATAGCAGAAGAATTACAGAAAAAAATCCAAGGTTGTTTACAGCTGGTTGACTGGTAGATTTTTTTTTTTTTTTTGAGGGTTCGTTATCATTGAAATGGATTAAGACTCCAGTGCTGCTTCTGCCTGATTTAATCTCTTCCCAATTTTTGAAGACTAGCAATAAATTGACTAAACTCTAGTGAAATGTTACAAGCAAAGCTTCAGTGACTTCAAAATCTCAGCCTTAAACATTTACTAGACCGAATTTAGAGCTATAAGCTTGACATTAATCAGCATTCTCGACAAGTAGTTATGAAGGCGATCTTCCTGCTTCACGCTTTCTCTTGTTTTTTTCTTTCTTTTTGTTGCTCAAAAAAATCAAACAAATGTGTTTGCTATTTATTACAGTACATGGGATGGAGAATTTTGGATTTTTACTCTTTAACAAGCGTTCATAAACATGCATACATACACACATACATACATATATACATAGAAATATATATCAATTTGTAAAAGAAATATATATGGAAAGACAGTTTTCAACTCCTCTACTTTGTAGAAATTTGTCACGGAAATATTTCTATATACTCTGTAAAATTTTGAAGATGAATAGCTTCATATTTACTTATTTTTGCAGCCTTCTTTCTTTATTACTGTTTTTTTTCCCCCCTTTATTTCATGTTTTATTTTCCTTTGTAACTTTTTGGTGCCTCAGGGGATCAAGAGCAGCATTTCCATCAGTACATATTTTCAGCGACATCTAATTCTCCCGCTCATCGGCCCTCAAGAAGAGGGAATCTATCAAAGCGACGACGAGTACTGCTGCGTTCATAGTTTAATATCATTCCATACGGACAAGCCTCTGTTATTACAGCGGCTTTAATGCACGCTTTTAGCTGACACTCTCGGTATGTTAGAAAGCCAGTAGGAGAAGCTAGAGGAGGAGGAGCATAGATACAGTAGTACAAATACCGTACATGAGATGCAGCTCAGATGTACGGGTTTGGATGGATGGATTCTGGGAGGGATAATGTTACAACTGAATGACAACATGAACATGGTATTACTTGTGAACTCATTCACAACATGAATGAGTTAGATCTTGGGTCAGGAAGATGTTCTGTAATAATATATGATAGATAATATGTTGGATAACACGACCCAAAATGGAGGGTAATATATAATGGAAATGTGGCTGACTCTATCGGTTGTCTTACGAGTACTACGACAAGACTTAACCTTTATCTGAGACGATCGTCTTTGAGGCCCGTTGTCTGAGAGTAAACAGTTTCCTAATCACCCATGAAAGTCACTTATAATTACATAGCACAGCATGTGACGTTATTAGGTATTAACCAACATTGAAAGAAGTAATCAGAGTAGATTAAAGGCAGTGGCATACAGAAGTTAATATACCTCAGGCAGGGAGGGACAACGTAGTATGTGTAATATCACTACAAAATGTACAAAATCTTTCTCTACTTTAACGTTCATCCATATTTGATGTATAATCTGAGGCACTTTGTGGCTTCTTTAACCGAATAGGTGCAAAAAGCACGTTTATAGCCTTTGTTACCAACTCATTAATGTGAATAGCTAATTGGATCCGAGGTGAATAAGGTTAGCCTAACATTATATTGATGCCTGCTATGAAATATTTTAGGCCTACACTATTTGTGAGAATTTTTATTTTATTTTTGACCAGTGGTGTGCTGTTGGTTTTTTGAGTTTTGTTTTTGAACAAAATAACAGGTTTAGCTAGGGTGTTCAACTTTATATCTGTTGTAAATCATGCAACAATTAATAAATACATGTGCTTCACAGTACTGTCCAAAAAATTTGACATTTAGGGGTGGGGGGGGGGGACTGAAAGTTTTCAAAAGTACAGTCTTGAGTTGCTAACACTAATTGCAAGGGATATTCCCAGGCTTGTGAGAACTGTTCATAAATATGCTTTTAGTAACTTTTAGTGCTTTCAGTTTTTAACTTAGTGCATTTAATAACTTCAACAACTCCTGTCAACATACTTGTCAAACAGACTTAATATTTGATTTGAAATTTCATATTTTCTGGTATGTAATATCTTCGTACATATATACAAGATGGTCTTATTGTCAAACAGCTTGTCGTGTTCATGTGTGACAAGTTAGATTTGTAAGGTGCAACTCATGGGAAAATATTTCGCTTGATCTGACAGACATTGTGATGCCGTGTGTATAATTATAGTAGACATAAATATTTCACACAGCTATTTGAAAACAGAGCTCTAGTAAATATGAATGTCTTTGTTCCTAACGGTTGACAACTCTAACAGACTGACTGTTTATCTGGTGTATGTGATTTGGATATTTTCCAGCTTTGATATTTCAGGATATGGATTTGTGATGGGTTGGTTCTTGATATTTTTCTCTGTTTTTGTTCACTCGCAATTTTGTCTTCTTCACAGTGCATTAATTTTGATGAAATAACTCAATCATAGCCTGACCTATTTTGCAGCAAGGCCTTAGCTAGCGATCTATTCATACAGTAGCTATGCAAAGGCATGTTTCTAAATTTAAGCACACAAGATCATTGTTACTGTAAAGAAAGAGGGCAAGAAAAACTAGAAGAACCAAACAAACAAACAAAATATAAATTTATGTGGAAATGAAGGTGGATTCTTTTGCTTGAAAGCTTATTTCGCACAAGTGCTTTTAATTATCTTAGAAAATGTTGGCAATGGGGAAGAGAACCCCCATAGACCAGCCTCCCCCCCCCCCTCTCTCCTTCAGACCACAACATCCCATCAAAGAATTGGACCCACTTCTTTCAATTTCTAGCTTTAAGCCCTGCTTGCTGACCAATAAGTTCATAACATTTGTTACAAGTTTTGTCAATATTTTAAGGATATCAATGCTGTAGAGACACAATAACAACTGTAGTAGTTGTTGTAAGTAATACCTATCTTTGTGATGTCACAGGGTACTCTACAACTCTATTTTTCCTATATATGTTACCCTATAAACAAAACAACACTTATAGAGAGGGAAATCGCTCCGAGCCCGGCAGTCAAATACTTATCAAAGTCTGAGAAACTAGAGTATCTGGATGTCGTCGAACCGGACTACATCCGGTCTCCATATGTCCAGATGGTTAATTCAGGAATGAGAAGGAAATTGAGTCTTTGTCCCTCATAGCATATATAGTGAAATTTGATATGTTTCAAGTGCAAGAAGAAAGGACATGTTTTAGGTCAAGTGTGTGGGCGCAGTGCAGCTTTCGAGGCTTACTACACGTAGACCTTCAATTTTAGGAAGACCAAAGTTTTAGTTGACATCTCGGTCACGAGGAATAGCATGTTCGGGATCTTGTCGTGTTTTTCAATAGTTTACCTTGTTTTTTTTTTGTCCAGAGCAAAAAAGGAGGAAAAAACCATCTTCAAAGAATTAGAGAAGAGAGCACGTACTGCTTGAGATTATATTCCACTAAACCCTCTCGATTTAAAGATTCTAAATTATGTTTGAAATTTGATCTTGTCATCATTTCTGGATTATTACGATAGAGTCAGCCAAACTCCTTAGTTAAATAGTCATGTTTTATAGCCTGCATGTTACCCACCCCCAACCCCCATCCCGCCCCACCCCACCCATCACCCCACTAGAGGATGATCTGTCAACTGCCCTTTGAACCCAAAACTCAAGCTTGCAGTGTGTGAGGTGGATAATTCTTGTGTGTTCAAATTGCCTTCAAACAGATCGAGCATCTGTTCATTCATTGGCCACATGTACCCGAGTCCATACATAATTGCTGTTGCGGACTTGTGATGCAACAATACAACAATTGCTACATCGCTCATTAACAATGGTCATCCCTATGAAACAAGACATCTGCTCTAGTGAGCTCAGTTATGGTAAAGCTTAAATATAAACATATTCCTTAAATATAGCGACATTACAAGAAAGATAGTTTATGGATTTAGTGCAATATATCGCACCCATTAGAGATACTACCCTCATAAAATATTACAGATGTTCATGATACAACTTACAGGATAATTGGTCTGAAAAAAAGCTTAATTGTACCCAGTATTGTTTGGCAATTTTCCTCTCCTATACTTGAGAATGTCACCATAACTTAACTTTATCAATTGAGAGTACAATGCAAACTGTGCAATATTCATTATGATGATGTAGTTAACTGTTATCCCTTGGTTTTTATCCCACACACGTCGCTCTTGTTGGTCTTACAATATATTGATTGCATTTAGACATTGTGTAGTGACATATAGTATTAAAAGCCGGAAATAATTGGTTTCCCTCTAAACGACGACGTAGTGGATGACATCGGTTGGTTTACACATGAATCATGAGATTTTGAAAGTATATCTGAGAATGAGAAAACTGACAATGTTAGTTTCTGCCTTTAATGCTGACAAATTAAGAAATTAGATCATTATATTGTAACGTGGTCAGTTAAGTCCGTCCCTGAGAGGAAGGGCAGGGACACTGTGGAGACATCAGTTGGTTTACACATGAATCATGAGATTTTTGAAAGTATATTTGAGAATGAGAAAAAAAATGCAAATTTGGTTTCTGCCTTTAATGCTGACAAATAAAGAAATTAGATCATTATATTGTAAAGTGGTCAGTTAAGTCGGTCCCTGATAGGAAGGACAGGGACACTGTGGAGATCCAATGGAGAGAAATAACTCGTTAATGGCCGGTTTAATTCCAGAGTCTAGGCAGACGTGACCATTATATAACCTGCTGATCTTTTATGAAGGTGTTTCACATGTGCAAGCCTCAAGTGCAGAAAATATAGAGTGGTACACGCAAAGTGATACCCAATTAGACACCAAATATACAACAGATACATAACTACAGGTGTACAGATTAACTTAACATAAGGATAACATATTACAATGTCACCCAGTGAACATTCCTAAGTGATCTTAACATGTCTTCCTAATTACATAAATCTTACACTAATTTGATATGTTGAAAACCATGTTATACATGATACCCAACTAGACACTTTAACATATATAACACCAAATGCATAACACACAGGTGTGCAGTTTAATTTAACATAAGGATAACATATTACAATAACACCCAGTGAACATTCCTAGGTGATCTTAACGCCAGTCTTCCTAACATAAATCTTACACTAATTTGATATGTTGTAAACCATGTTATACATGATACCCAACTAGACACCATAACATATAACACCAAATACATAACATACTGGTGTGCAGTTTAACTTAACGTTGGATAACACATATTACAATAATGTCACCCAGTGAACATTCCTAAGTGATCTTAACTTCAGTCGTCTCTTTAACTTTGATTTGATAACTGTCATGAAAAAAGTTTGTTTATAATTTCAGGAAATCCTCCAGAAAAAGACAACTTTGGAGGGCGACAAAATAAATAGCCGGTTATTAATATTTCTGGAATGATCATTCCATTCTAAAATTGATATTTATTTGATGATGGGCATTAATAATGCAGGATAAAGAATGATTAACGTTTTCCTATAAATTTTCTGGAGTTTTTTTGTGAATACGTTACAGCCTGTCACACTTTGTTAACACATTTAGATTGCAATTTGCAGCGATGTTTTTAAGATCGACTGGTTTTGCTCTGACGCTAAATCATCTTTCTGCGGTCTGAGCAAGGAAACCTCGAAAAGAGATAGAACTGCTGATTCCAAATAAACTGTCAACATACCCTCTGAGACATTTGGAGGGAATGATTGGTGGATGTTAACTGTAAAAGGGATATTCCTTAGGTGTCCATGAATCACCGAGACAGGGTGATCATTCTTAATGATGGATAATCGTTAACAGGGAATATGAATCATCAGTTTCAAGGAAGGAAGTTGGGAAAGGAAAAAAAAGAAAGAAATAACTCAGTGACCAAAAAGGGGAAAATGTTTATGTTTGAACTGGAGCATTTTGTCTGTTATTTCCCCAAGATTTGGGGGGGGGGCGGGCCTCTGTATGGTGAACTGATCTAGAAATTTAGGCTAAAACACTGTCTCAGCATCTAGCAACTGGTTAAATGTACGTTTCACAGTTGATCTCAACTTTGTATTAAAAGCAGTCTGATCTTCATCGAATGCTCTGAATATTCAAACATTACATCATTAACGAAAAACCTGTCATGATGTTTGCTTTCCATTTTAAAAATCCCATTTCACTGTCTATAACAGTTCAACACAGAACAATTAACACAGTTTGGATCAAACCAGTTGATCTCAACTTTGTATTAAAAGCAGTCTGATATTCATCGAATGCTCTGAATATTCAAACATTACATCATTAACGAAAAAACCTGTCATGATGTTTGCTTTCCATTTAAAAAATTCCCGTTTTACTGTCTATAACAGTACAACACAGAACAATTAACACATTGGTTTTTACGTCACAAAGTTTGGATCAAACCAAGACCGCTCTCGGTGTGTACAGCGTTTGTCATTTGTATTCATGAGCTCTTTGGGAAAATTTGATGAACAACGCGACACTGAATTTTCCATTTTATAACAGATGGAATCCCACATTTATAGAACAGTTCTGTGTAAACATAATCTTTCGACAGCTTGCAAGGCTTGAAAATGTGAGCCCATGCAAAGAATAAACTACAGGGGATGTACACATATATATTTATATTTATGCCATTCTTGTTAGTGTGTAATCTTGCTCCAATTCCGTTCGTAAAGTTTCCAGGAAGAGCGGCGCATATTCTTAGTGGATAACGAGCCATGCAGAAGATATAAGATGAAATTACATCCCGCCATGATGATGACATGAGAATATTATCCTCAGCTGTAGTCAAACTTAATGTTAAGTATTAACCACAATGCATCATGGTTTTGTTCTCTGAGGTTTAGTAAGAATTAAATCAATTGAAAATAAGACATAATTCTGTATTTTTTTAAGGAACTGTGGAAAGGGATCGCTATTTTAAATTGCATCTTCAAACTATAGACACGTAATCGGTCTTTAAAGGGACTATGTAGTCTCGACTATATATAACATTTAGTGTGACTATGTTAGACTTTTGTATAGTATCCAAGTATGACCAGTTTACATAGTCTTTACACAGTACAGAACTGCACATATGTGGAAAGGATTGCTCTCATTCAAACTTGTGGTTGGACCAATGTTGTACATATAGGCTTGTATTAATTTAACCTTTCAATAGAACTATATGCCATAGACTATAATGCCTTGTAATAGAAATATATATTTTACACAGACTTTTCTATCTCTTGGAATATATTACAGTGTGCGGGCATCGTAATATGCTGAAAGTTGTCACAACATGGACTTTGTAATTTGTTGAAAGACCTCATTAATATGGACTTTGTAATTTGTTGAAAGCTATTACTTTGTAATATGTTGAAAGACTAATATGTTGAGTGGTATTACATGGACTTTGAAATGTGTTGGAAAGTAACATGCATGGACTTTGTAATATGTTGAAAGGTATAACTTTGTAATATGTTGAAAGCCCTAATATGTTGAGTGGTATTATATGGACTTTGTAATATGTTGAAAGGTATTATATGGACTTAAAATGTTGAAAAATATTTGTGGATTTTGTAGTATATATCAGACTTTTCTAGTGTGTTGATGGTAAGCAAGTACTAATGATGGAACAAATGTCACCTTTATGCAGGAAATAAAATTCACAGTGCTGCAATTTACCCAAAATATTTAAGGGTTTTTATTTTGTTGATGGGGAGGGGGGGGGGAGGGGTGACAGTTTGCAATAATCTTAGTGAATTTTCTTTATACCATTGACTATATATCAGCTCTATGTATCCTGCATGATGTATGGGGATTTCTCTCTCTATCTTTCTTTGATACATTTAGCCAAAATTCTCCCTTAGGCTGGTCGAAGTCCTTAATAGTCATATATTCAAGTATATGACAGTTTGAAGTAGACCCCGACTAGCTAGACCAAACCATCGAAAGATTAATGCAAATGAGCTTGTTCTGCTGCGTGTGATGTTTGCTTAAATTTTATACTGATTAAAAGAACGTGGTAAATCTTTCGTACTGTACTTACTTACCAGTGTGAAAAAGTGACATAAAAAACTGAAACGCCGACCAGATCTGTCGAAACGCCTAGCTCGTGAAGTCACTGCACGAAACACAGTGCTCGTATCCAAAGATTGATGAATGTGTTAGTTTGTTTTAGAACATTGTTTAGTCTGCTGTCACTACGGTAACCCTGCTCACCCTGCAAACTTCAAGCAGTTCTCATTAAAAAGCTTTGGAATGTCGAGGTCAAACATGGGTGACCATTATCAATTTCTAGCATATTTTTGAGTAGTGTGCTGATAGTTATTGTGTTGAAGATTTAATTATACAGGTACAGTTTGGTTGGGGGAGGGGGAGGGGGACAATGGGGGGAAGGTGAGGTTGAAGGGGCCCTGTCTTAAATTTTGTGCTCACGTCTTTAAATTATGAGAGACATCTCACAATTGCCACCAACTCCTTTCAAGGTCCCTTTTTGGATTAAATTTCGTGCCTTTTTTATACATTTCTATAAATATTTCATAGATATATATATATGTGGCAATATGCAGTTTTCTTTAATTTCAATTTGCCTTAAATAGAACACACTTTAGCGCAAGATTTATAGGTTACTTTTCCTTATATTTCCCTTGATGATGAAATCAGTTTCTGCAGCAATATTTGCAACGTCACATACTGTAGTGATGAAAATTCTATACGAAACATATCAAAGAAATTGATTTTTCGTTTGAATTGTTAACAGTTACAGTACTTTACTACTTATTCATTATTCATTATTAATAAACAGGGGTTATTGAAAATCTTACAAAAATTCTGTTCATTTGTAATATTCAAGAAAGACCACCACTGTTTACACCACTGTTTACACCAGTGTTTACACCACTGAATTGATATTATCTTCTATTGTCAGATTATATTGTCATTACATTGTATTTCATGTAATTAGATATTAATTTAGATGAATTTTGGGGTTTTTAACATATTATCATCAGCTGAACCCAATCATGAAAAAAAATTAAAGACAGTAACTTCAATCTATTATTGAACTCCCCATTTTTCATGTACATTCGAGATAAAAACCTTTTTTAAAACCTTTTTTTGTGGTATATGTTTCTTGAATTATATATCGCAGCGTTTTTGTTTTGTAAAGTGGGACTGCTCGTAGAAGCTCTGCGTCTTCAGTCCTCCATATCCTTGTAATTTAATTATTCACCATTGTCTTTATATTATGTGGAAATAAATCAAACTCAATTAAGAGATCATCTTATCCTGCTGAAGCCGAGAGTTTAAAAGCATGTCTATATACTCTGTATAGTTGTGTTATTCTTATCGGAGACGGATAGCTTGTACTACTTAAGTTGCTGCTTAAAGTTAAATGCATACACTCTGTCTGTCTGTATGTATGTCTGTCTGTCTGTCTGTCTGTGTATTGATCTAGAATTCTTATATCCAAGAGGGATAGATAGCTGGCACGTGCTGAAGGTATTTTATACTTAAAAATAAAAGCATACATGAACCTAGTCTGTGTATGTGTGACAATCTTGAATTCTCTATGTGAGACAGATATCTTGGGCGATAATACATCTAATTCTTTGGGGCTGCAGGCCGGGTAATGTTTAATGTCATACCATCCTAAAGCAATGATCAGTGCTTGATTCAACCTCATGAACTATCCTGAGAAACATGTAAACTGGATGACACTAAAATACAGGAGCAATTGTCATGTTTCCATCCACGAAAAACTTTGCAAGACTAAGAGTAAAGAAACAGTCAGCATATATATATT
>JAIPMN010002976.1:0-17768 GCA_020650975.1 Apostichopus californicus | reverse complement strand
ATATACATATATATGGCTGGGAGGCTGGAAGTTTTTTCACTGTTCTTGATTTTCCAACTCATTACGATTTTCATTTATATATATATATATAGCAATCCCATCATTCATGATTATCTTACAGACCCGAAAGTTGTGGCATTTATCTAATTAGGCCTACATCAGACATTTATCTCTGTAACAAATTACAATCTGGTTGTAATTAGTATCTATAGCGGGTACATGTAAAACTCATTCTGCCGATAGAGAATTACTTTAAGTATCCGGACAGGGCTTTGAGTTGACGCAGTAATCTTATCCTCGTGAATCGATAGTACGCTATATAAGAAAATGAATCTTTTGCTCCTGATTTGCCGGTAGCTGTTTTGTGAGTCACTGGCTCATATTTTGTTTCTCTTATTCAGAGGCCTGTAGTTTATCAGAAATAAAATCTTATACCTCAACAGTTGCCGGGGAACGACTGTGTCAACTGAAGAGGTACATCTTCAACTATCTTGATCTGTATCATCGACAAAACCGTGCAGCGTTTTAACATTTTCCATAAATTATTTACCGAACGTTAACAAAATAGGAAAACTATGGCATTTTTAACTTAAAATACAATTCTACATGGGTACTGCAGTATTAATGTCCCCTTTAAGAAATTTTAATATACGTAAAAACCACAAAGTCCAGAGCAATAATTCGTAAATTATGATCTCTAGGAAAGTACTTTTGGAAACTTCTAAATTGGCATTTTAAAGCTCAACGTGCAAAATATGTAATTTCTTGACATGACGTCTATGATATTTTAAATACAGCTGAATATATCAAGTGCTAGAGAATGGAACCTTATCGTTCTTTATATATTTAAACCTAATGCATTGAATTTACCAAGGGATTGCTTTCATGTTTCAACAACATTTTCAACAATAAGTTGCTATGTCTTGAAGGAGAATAGTAACACAGACCTTGGAATAATGAATTCACAAACAGCTCATTTTCATCCTTTCCCCCAACATACCGTAGACAGAATGTTCGAAGAATGCAAATATTGTTTGCGGCCGAGAGTTCCTGCTGCTAGCATTTTTAGTCATTAAGAATTTTCTGTCTGAAACTTTTATCCTAGTTTTGTTATTTTCGATTGCTTGTGAGTGCCTCCCCTTGATAAAGAAAATGCGCCGTGGGCTACACTTCAAAGATACTGATAAAGTCAACCAAAGATAAAAGAGAGTTGGTTAGGACTTTTACCAAAATTAGTTATACGATGTGAGTTGCCTTACGTTGCTATAATTAAAAAAAAACTGGGAATAGGGAGAAAACATGCATCATTATAAATCAAATAAGAAGGCTCCATACGGCAACGTTCATAGACGATTTTGATTTTTACTAGAAGCGGGGGATTTTCTGCTGTAAAGATCAATAGGTATATTTATAATGACCGGATGTGAACTTGTGGAAGATAGCAGAGATGACATGTTTCTCGTTTGAATAATTCCGAACATCATGACATAACCATACGATCATTACTCGTTTGGGGTTTCTTAAGCTACCCATCGGCAGTGATTGGGCCGTATTGGTTGGCCAGTTTAGTTGTTGAAATGGAAGAGGTGAACAAATTCTTGATATCTGCAATCTCTTATCTGCAATTATTGTGGGACAAGAGGAAATGTTAAAAGCCTAGATATTGATAATTGATAATTCGACACTTACAGGACTTCAGTTCAAGATAAGTTTATTGGTAATAGTATTGTGCTGAAAACTACGTAATGTGCCTTTGTTTCTTAGTTCCTTTTCGTCTGTCTTATTTTGTGTTTGAACGAACCAATAACACGTTAATGTCAAATTAAGTCGTACGAGACACGTTAATAAAGTTATAGCTAACTGTTAAAAAAAACTCTTATTTTAAACTGTAGAGCAAAATATCTACAGGAAATATACTTTTATTGAAATTGGTGAGTTGTAAAGTATATTAAATAATTTTCATGAAATATGTGACAATCATAAAAGTATGCAACCCAAAAGGTAACCAAAACGAACCTACTTTGATGAAAACTCGCTTAAACAGAGAAACGTTAATTACAAATCGTGCTACAAACCATTTAGTAACACTAGGTCTGCTATTTGATACGGAACTGTAATAGTAGGCTAGTAATTATCGGATTCTTGATGAAAGATCAACCAACGATATGCCATGTCCCTTGAGTGAAACTAATACGTCTGAATTATGTAGCTAGCTGGGTTGATATCTCCATGTCCAATCAGTATGATCCACCAGGACATATTGAGATTGTTAAGCTTATGATAGTCGCTTAATTTGGGAAGCATCTTCAATGATGAACGCTTTAACAAAAAGGTTGCTTTAAGACCTGTTGTTGCACACGATTGCTCGTGCCTTACTTGAACGATGTAGCTTACAAATCTATTTGCCGTACGTGAATATCGCGCTTCGCCGACGAGCTGAGTAATTTTTAAGGTAATATATAAAAGAAAAGAGATTGTTTATACAGTCAAACAAGAGAAATGATAAAAAAAGCAATGCTTTGACATATGTCAATAACAGTGTTGAGTAAATATTTGCACTCCTGTATTAAATTAAATTTTATCAAGGGTTCCTTGACAACTGCAGTACACACCATTATTTGGACAACGCAATAATTTTGGGAGCTGTATAGCTAAATACACTTCGTCTTGCTCTTCAACGTGGACATCTCGCCTGTCTCTGTTCACGGAGCAAGGTGTAATGTACTTTGTTAATTTTTGTGCATAACGTTTTTTTCTCTTTCTGCCTATTTTTTTAACATAAGGAAATGTAAAGTGTTCCTTCGGTATGACTGGTTGCCTACATACTGACAATTGATAAGTTATTAAATATTAACCTTTACGTTTCATCATATACGGTATGTGTTTAAATACACGAAAGACAGACAGGGAAGACTTCCTTCGTCTTCTTTTATTATTTTTGTGTGTTAAATGGGGTGATGACTAGAGAACGTCAAGTGATATTTTGCTCCGGCTAAAATAACAATTGACAAATAAAGCAATTCTTTAGACCTTTATGAAATGTTAACAAAGTTTTATGGCAGTGTGCTCTTGATTGGTTCCATGCATGTAAATAACGAAATATTTTTAAATGCAAACTTTAATGCAACGAATCTCATTATTGCAGAAATATTCCACACTGCCAAAGCCATTGAGTATAATAATCTTTACGAGAACAGCCCGGAATACATTCAACGTAGAACCATCAACCATGCAGCCGTCTGGATTACTGTTGGGTTCGTGGCCATTTTGTTGACCTACATTTTGGCTCTCTTCATCCACGAGAAGGGAAGGTATGTATAATTTGTAGAACAATAAAGCAACATGATAATTAAAAGGTTAAAGCTTTCGCCTTAAAAAGAAAAGGCGGCTGAGGTTGTTGGCTTGGTAAACAGTGCATTTGTGACTAGAATACTCGGTTTTTCAATACTCAACTAAATAGCACATTGTTTCTTACAAACAGTGACATTTATTTAACCCATTCCAACTACATAACTTAGTGTTTCAGTACACAAGTATATAGCAAATTGGTCTGTCTCTTACAAACAGAAGGCTTCACATTTATTCAACCCATTCCAGATATATATATATAAACAATGCTCATCCCTATTGAAAGAAATGACCATATTAAAAAGCAGTGAATTATAAAACATTAGTTAACTAAAAAACAGCAATAAATTCGATGTTATTTGTATTTGGCACTATATATACTACATCATAATTGTATATCACTTGTATATCCAAATATTCATCTATATAATATACAGCTGTGCTGTGCTTGCTCAAAGATCCAAATAATATTTATTGTGTCTATAGTTATTCGACTTTTTTTCCAGTTCAACAGTCCCAATGATATCGCCTTCAGTCGTGGGTAATATATCTACGTATTTTCAAGCTTCAAATGTGCAATTGTTGAAAGATCATTTTGACGTATGCGACAATACAATTTAAAAATGTGATTCTGAGTTTACACAAATTTAGTTGCTAATAAAAAACTGTTTCTACATGAAAGAATATCTGTCAACAACAAGTTTGGTTTCAGGCTTGAAATTCTTTACGTTGACAGACATGGTTTGTGTACACGAAGAAAGTGAAATGTAATATCTAATAGCTTATGCGTCTCTTCGTTTGAAATGTTTTCATGTGTGTAATTTACACTGATTTGTCATAGCGCCCTAGGCGCTGGATACATGACCGCTGTACCTTTCATCCACACGATCAAGCTAGTGTATCATTTCGCGGAACTACATTTTTTTCCGGAAATTAACAGCATTATGCAAATCCGTTAGTTAGACGTGACTTAGAATACGTAGTTAAGTGTTTCAACAATGTGAAGGGAGGTATGAAGGCATTTTTATATATCATTACATCAAGGAGTTTGTTTAAAGTGAAATCGTTGATATAAATGTTAAACATAAACAAATATATTTTAATAAGACAAAGCCCTGGCGAGCGATCGTACAGAAGTTGCAGTATTTGAGGAAACGCTAACGTGCCCCCTAATGACAGTGGTGTTGTCATCGTTAGACTACCAAACTGACATCTTCTGACGCAAACCGTATTCGCATTTCGACGATCGTGTATTCATTATTCTAGCAAAGCTTATACTAATTTGGTAAACAATTTTTGAAAACAATCATTATTAAGCACACGTTAGGTATTTCTGGCAGGTTTTGATTGATTAAATCTAATAAAATATCATGAAACTATAGTCTAGACCAGCACTCTGAGGGGCGAACAAGCGAGAAAATGCAATCGTTGATCAAACACAAATCGTCCCAACATGTAAGGACGTTTTCTCCGGCGGTTTATCTGTCTGCTGTTGCTGCGATCCAGATTTCAAAACTTACAACTCAACTTCAGTAATCAGGTCTAGCCATGTATCTAGCTGTAGGTGTCGTACTCACAATACATTTCTAAATCTTTGGGAAATGGCATAAGAGGTATATTGAATATAATCAATGATTATCTCAGTTTGATAAAAGAACAGTACTTGTAGTGCTAAGGTAACTGGATCGAATCCCATATCTCCAAAACTTGAATTGCTCTTTTCAAGTTTGTCTATAATTACTCAGCTAGCTTTCTGTTGTTCATTTACCGCTATATATGTAACAAAAAATGTCTGTTTACAAATGATTTGTCCGTTATCCTGTCTCGTAGATCTGAATGGCGAATGGCGACCCAAAACTACGCCCAATTTGAAAATGAGGATGACCAAAGCAGAGACGATACATCGATAACGATCGATCTAGACGAACCGTCGTCCTCTTTCAGAGAGACCTCGCCACAAATCATCAGTACGGACAACACACACAATGTAAGTGACCTAAAATTGGTGTCGCTCTTCCACAATTAGTTTGCTTCTTGGATCTTTAACACTGTCTCATTTGATTTGTTTAACATATGGTATCTTAAAGTTCTGAATTGGGAGGGCGACATTGTACTTTATCGCCAGCACGTTTTTTCTTGTCCTGCCAAATATTTTCTCAATGAAGCGTGCTCTGTAGAGAATAATCACTTTCAATGTATGGGAATCATGGTCAGGGTTAAGGAGATTTTAAGCCAGCGTTTTATATATTGTAATTCTGTAGGAGGTGGACAAGGTATATCAGAATAGATTTCCTTTAATAAAAAAATTATGAAATGAAAATGTATTTACCAATGCTTTCTACTAATTGATTAAGTGTTTTTATAACTATCCATCATGTATTTCCAAAAACAGTTAATGCATAATATGTAGTATGAACCACTAACTACACGTTTACCATAAACCTAAAGCATAGACATTATGAGGCCTTTGAACAATCTCGGGATTCCCGGATGCTTCGCCCACCCTCAGTTTATAAATTATAAGTTTACCACGCTTGCCACAAACGACTTTTCTTCTTTATTTGTTTCCACATTTATAGATGATGCTACAACAACAAGTTATTGATACCACGAAGAGTCACTAACAGAGTGGTTTGACGGGATGGATATCTCAACGGAAATTAGCTAATTAATACCATTTAAATGACACTGCTTATGGATATAGGTTTCACTTGGCAACATGGCGTCTGCACTTGTATAGTAGTAGTAGTATGGAAGATGTGTCAATAACATAGAACAAAATGGCAAACGGGGAAGCACATGACGAATAAGCCATGCCCGGTGAAATGTTCAGCTGATGACAACGAAGAGAGAGGACGAAGCGTGCCATCGGGAGACGAAACGTATAATAATAGAAGGCAACTGAACACGCCATCCAATGAATCGGCTTCCGGTCCTCACCCTTCCCTTCTACCACACCGTTTTACGTACACCAATTCACATCTTCGTTGCTATGATACGTGCTTGATGATATTTCGTAAAGATGGTCAGACATATCATATTTTGAACTAGACGGTTTTTAAAAACTTTCTCATAATACTAAGATGATAGTACTAATGATAATGATAATAATGATACCGGTTCCAAACAACTCAGTGCTAAATTTTATGTACAATGTGCCGACTAGCCCTTGTCCCAAACAGATAAGTATCCAAAGATGTATATTTGGTAAATCATTAACATCGGGAGTAACAGTGATGCGTAACTTTGAAATTCCAAAGCAGATCATAAGTAAGCAAAGTGTCAGATGTGAGACGAAGTACATTGATCCAAATCTAATATATAGTTGCATGGCTTTTTCCTTTATTGAGATATACGGTATTGCACTTTATTCACTATATTTATTGAAGTAGATTGCCATCTATGGTTACTTTGTTTTCCTGTAAAGCGGAAATGATTATATTACCGGGAAAATAATTCAGCTATCTGATGGAATGTTAATTTTACTTTTGGCAAGGTGTCAACTAGCTTCAACCAAAAGAAAAAGTAGTTTCAATGATGAAATCTGTAAAAACGATAAAAAGGAAAGGCCAGTTTACGTTTCACTATACAAGCATGAAGTTTACACATTATTGTATAGTACACACTTTTACAATTAAGAATATTGGATTCTTGGGAGAGAAGTTGTCAAATTGCTTGATATGAAAACTTTGTTTTCCCTTTAAATTCCAATAGAGGTTTGTTAACCGAATGGCGTTCCATATCATCACCTTATTTCAATAGCAGCATGTTTCGTTTATGAAATAAAGTCTAAAATGATGCTACATTTAACATGGTGTCAAATCAAGGCTAGCTTTTTAAACACAGCTAGTGATTTGATTACAGTTCTAACAACAATGCTTGTGAATTTACGATGTAAACTTTAAAGAAATTAATAACATGTCCTTGTCAGATAATGGCCTAACTGGGTCTATTTATAAACTGCATATTGGGACTCCTATCACCCATTGCAGATACTAAAGACAAATAACTAGAAATTAGCATTTCAATTTCAGAATGCTGTAATTGAAGTCATTGTTCTTAACTGATGTTCCGGGAACATTTCTAATTCGTCCCTGATTGAGTACCGTGTGGATATAAAACAAAAAAACCAAACAAATTCGTGATATGTTAATGTTATACGCAAAGCCTGTGAAAAGTTTGCTCTTTGTTTTTCTTTAATCAATGTAATCCAACTTTTATGAAATGAATCAACAGAGGACATTTTTGAGAAGATCAAAATAACCTCATCGTGTAGAACCATGGTAAACTCCATTTCTTGAATTTGATCATGCCTAGAGTAAATTATGTTATTTAAAATGTTTTTTTTTTTTTGCTCAAATCATTCACACCTAACGTTAAATCTAACACTGTGAAACACTTAATAACGTAACGTACAAATAGAGGGAACTTTCATGAACTTCGTTAAGAATTTGAGAGAAGAGATTCTTGTACATATTTTTCAATATTGTGTATTATTCATACTATTTTATTCTTTTTCTATCCACTGCAATTATATTTCAGGGTAGTAAATGCACTTTGACAGTTTCTAGTGTATCTTTATATTATTCTTGTAAAAATATAAACAAGTGCACGTGTAGTATTTGTGTCATATATAAATGCCAAAAAAACACTTCACTTTCATTGGCTGATTAATATAAATATTCATCGACTATACTGTTCGTTCATCACCGACTTTCGTTAAATGAACTTCGTAGTTCGATCTTCATCAAAGAATGAAATCGGTCATTCCACACATACTTATTGTGCCGTTTTAAAAGATATCACACCATCCTTAAGTGAGTGCTGATTGAAAAATATGAACGTTTTGTTTTTGTTTTTTGTTCTGTTTTTTTTTTAAACAGTTCCTTTTTGAAAATTATCATTGATTAAAATTGACAACAGTTGTGCATCAAGTGAACCCTTTCGTCGCCCTTTATGTACATACATGTATATAATTCAATGTTAAGATCCTTTAACTTAACCTGCTGTGATTACGATATAAAGTTTAGCAAGGGAACAACTAATAATAAAATAAAATGTCAGTTTGGACACTTCCATTCCCTACAACATATATTTCATTATAGTTAACATGTTTGCAGAGACATTGAAGATATTGAGGAAAACATGATTGGGATAAACAGTGCGTTCAAAGGTATTCTAGAAAGAAATTTATGTAGGTTAAATCTAGTAATTTTTTGTCTTCCTGTTTAATTTTCAAATTGAAAAAGTAATCATCTTGCTGTCCTGAGTTTTGAAATGCACATATTAAGATACACGTTTCATGAGCATTGATTTTCAATTCTTGTAAATTCCTAGTAACATGTCATCGGCATGGTGCCTTTAACTTCGAGATAATTGATAAAATAGCCAAATGGTTTACAATTTTAAAGCAGGTCAAATCGAAATACAACTCAGTTTTCTAGGAAGAGTAGCCATCTTTATTAAAAGTGGCTCTTTTTATCCATTTGGGATAAGGGGTTCTGGTTCACGTATGTAGTATTTTATAGCGAGCTCTGGTACTACCGATGATTTCCAATTCATCTGCTGATATTTGAAGAATTTGAAACTATGACGTGATTAGATCTATGTGTATGACTCTAGTGTGTGTTTATCAACAGCTCATGCATGTAAGTCAACTAATTGAATGGAATACCAGCTCTTTAAAGTATCAAACGCCAACGGATTGTATGTTGTATAATGTATTTCGGAGAATAGTGTCTTACGTCCTATACTACACCGTTGTTGATAATAATCAGTAATATATTTGTTCTACTTAGAACTCTCTAATCACAGTTCCTTCTTGCTAATTACGAAAATTGAAATAAAGAAGAAATTATCGTATTCATAGCTTTATTACTTTCTTTTGTTAACAACACCAACGTCAGAACGTTTATACCGAGAGCCAGTTTTGGCTGTGTAACCAATGGTTTATTAACCTGAGGTTCACGTCACACCTCACTCAACCACCCCGGGGTGTGAGATAGGCCTCCGAGGGATGAGAAACTACTATAAGCAACAATTTTCCTGCAAAGGTAAGTTCATCCATATAAATAGTTAAAGGTGTCCTAATTATTTCTGCGAGTATTGGAAACGGTTTAGAAACATTTGCGTTACCATGTTATCTCTAACGACTATCAGCTGCATCGATAGCGTAATGAAACCCACAATGTACAATATATACTTCTCACCCCACCCCTACTTCCCTCTACCAGTGGCGTGCGCAAGGGGGGCTTGGGAAACGTCCATCGACAGTCGAGGGGAAAGTTCAGGTCCTACCTGAATCAGTCCGGGGAACTTTTGAATTCAACCCACACCTGTGAAATGTTCTGAACGCCACCGTTCTCTCTGTACCACATTTTCGTAGGTATTAGTCATATCCTCAGGCAAAATAAGATACATTAAGGCTGTTATAATATATTTTTGAACTATGCTACAACCAAGCAGAAATGAAGACATCACACATGGTCGTAGCCTTACCACTATAAGCCTACCATTTAAGCACTACATACCACGTACTCAATAACTTGGTGTAGGTGTATCCATGATTTCCAAGACCATATATAGAACCTCATAGGACAGGGCAAACTCTTACTATATATTCAGACAGTATTAAACTATGATACATCTCTGAAAGTCTCCATTAGCGCTAAATCAATGGTGACTTCAGCTTTTCAGTACAGGCCTAAACCTTTACATTTGTTTGTTGTTTCATAAATGATATTTACCCAACCAAGACGTGTTCTATCTTTTTATGAACAACATAGCATTATTAGATGACATTCCAACACCATTTGTCTTTGGAAACATTTGTAATTACATTGTTAACATGTCATTTGGGAATATTAAAGTCTTATTTTTCAGATTGAGTTTGTGTGTTATACGTCCGAAGGACTGACCTTATGACTTATGAGTTAGGCTTAGTAGTCCAGCCACTTTAATTGATGAGCCTCATACCCCGGACTGAAAGCAATGTAATCGAACGGTCTACAACATGATAAAATTAAATATTGTACTTAAACCATTACATTCAGCACTGATATTGAAAAGGCTCACTAACTAAGAATGAATTCGAACGAACATACTATATATAAATCGGAGGCGACGTAATAGTATGTCACTGTATCGTTTATTCAAAACAATATATAGTTGTTTAAATATCAACCATCAACACCGCCTTTTGTTTGTTCCTTTTCTTCTACATGAGAAAACAAATTTTGACCTTTTCCAATTTGATTTTGGAAAATTTAGTTAAAACTTTACTTGGCATTTAACTGAGGCAGTTACTAACTGTAAAATCTATGCTACACACCATCGCACGATTGCCTTTGCATAACATTAAATATGCAGGCGCGATATAGACGAGGTGTGGGGTGTATAGTGCTTGAGTAATGACGTTTAAAGAAAAACGAAAGACACGAAGTATTTAAAAAGTACAAAAAATGAAACAACTTACACCAGTCACGAAAATCACTTATGGAATAAATCCCAGAACGTCATCACATTGTTTCGTCTCAGTTAGAACTTTTATCTTTAAAGATTGTTAAGTTTATCAGGTTTTGGAGACTTCATTTTTTTAAATATATGATTATTGCATATTTTATAAATCCTAAATATATATTCTTTCCTGAGTAGGGTAACAATAACAAGCAAGTTACATGTTGCAGAAAAATAAACAATCCAACAAATTTTCATTCTGTATTCATGTCTTTTGAATGATTCCGTTCAAGGTACTTTGAATTTACCCAACTAACGCATTCTGTCGGAGTTCCTTGCGCCAGAAGGGGATGTTATTGATGTCGGTATCGGCAACTTATCATCGAACTCGTTCAAAGACACCTTACCAAGCGATGTTGCTGACCAATGCTCATTAGACACACCCTCTGTTCGACAGAGAAACCATTTCTTAACCCTAATGTGGCATTACCGGTCAAACAAGTTGAGGAGTTCTTCATTACGGAGTTCGCAGCGAGAATAACGAACAGAGATGACTATTTCAGTGTGTCTTGGGAAGAAGCCGAGTCTTGCCATCTTGTTGATAACGTCATCAACGCTGACATCAATGAATATATTGCTGAACTCATGTTCTCTGTTAACCACGAGTTGGACTTCTCGGCCTGTCAGTCACAAGATGTACAGGAGGATGTCATGTGCAAGGCTCGTGACAAGCTGACTCCAGCTATGTCGCAGAATAGGCACAACGTTTGCGAGTATTGGTCAACGCCAACTTCAGAATGTTTATATACCGAAAGCCAGTTTTGTGTAACCCAGAGTTTATTAACCTGAGTTTCACGTCCTCGCCGCTTCACCCTACCCCCATTGACTTACACACTAAATCAGAAAATTAATGTGGTCTAGATAGAAGCTGACAAGTTGGCCATTTTTCATATTGACTAGTTTCTCAGTGTTAATCTTGTCTTCTATCGGTCTATACTCAGCTATTCAATTGCTTCGACTTCCCATAAATGCTTACACACAAAACTAGTGAATTGACTACTGGTAACTGATTATTTGTAAAGGATAACATAGGAATATTATGAACAAGAATGGGTAGAAGGAAAGGCTTGTTTGGTAGGCGTGCAACAACCTTTAAACCAGGTAGCAGGTTCGGCCTTACTGCTTGTAAAGCTGATGAAGCTGATGCCAATTGCACCGGTGATATGCCTACCCCTTCTGATGCAGATGTGGCAGTTAGTTCCAATGATATGGAAGATAAGAGGGGTATAATAAAGGAAACACTGCAACTGCGTGGCCTCTAACAAGACTCTCTCTCTCTCTCTCTTTGCAGAATATGATCGTCAATATAAAAACTTTCTTCTTCATGCAAAAAGTAAGATCTCCATTTGCTCCTGCAAGCCAGTGCAGATATGTACTTGTTGAGAATGTTACCATTGGTAAATTTCGTATGGTTACCATCACAGTAAGATTGTGTGCTTAATGGGTGAAATGAAAAAGAAGAAGGGGACAAAGGTTCAATGTCCAGGCCATAAGGGTTTTTCAGCAACTTAATATGACGCTTATAGGAGTATTCCACCTAATACGTCCGATGGACTGACCTTATGAATTAGGCCAACTAGTCCATCCTGGAGGACTATGAGCAGTGTAATTAAAACGGTCTACAACATGTTAACATTAAGTTTTGTGCCTAACTTATGTCATAACATTCAAGACTAATATCGAAAACTCACTAACTAAGAACGAAACGAAATACTAAATCGGAGGCGACGTAATGCTTTGTCACTGTATGTCTTATTTAGAGCAATAATTGTTAAAATTTCAATCAGCAACACCTCCTGTTGTTCGTTCCGGTTCTCCTACGCGAGAAAACAAATTTTGCCCTTGTGTAATTTTTATTTTTGACAATTACCTAAAGCTATACCAGGCATTTTACTTCGGCAGTTACTAACCGTGAGACAAATTCTACACACCATTGCACTGGCATTTACTAGTGCATAACCTTAAATATTTAAAGTTTTAATTAAACGTGAGTCAAAAATACCAAAAGTAAAAACCCTTTCTAATGAAATAGTTTTTATCGGTGTACGGTAGCTTTTAGAGATCATTTCATACAGGGAAGTTCCGTTGCTGTTCTCTTAAACATTTTCATGAGGCCCGCATTGATTTTGCATGTTGTGGAATTCATTTGTTGTCCCTTTATAAGGTTGAGATCTGACTAAAATCAAAATAGAATCATTAGTGAAATAAAATTGTGACATTTATGTCAACGACTTAAATCTAAAATAAACAATAGGTTCTAATGTTCCTCTCTCGCACAGCAAATAAGTCATGTTATTGTTTCACAAGAAACTCATCGTTGCCTAGAGCCCATCTAGTGGGTTATACTAACTATAAATACATAAAAACTAAGGAATTACACCAAAATAACTTACAAATCTTCACGAGCTATTTTTAAAAAATTAAAATTGCCCGTAATTATTGTTTCATCATGATGCCACTTCTCCACGTCCGTATGGAGGAAAGGTCGTGCTGAGCATAAATATCCACGCAACCTTCTGGTCATTCATTCAGTAAAGAGTTTTGTTTGCGAGACTTTGAATTTCACCAACGAAGTTGTTAATTCCTCTCACCAAGATGAAGTCGTTCTTAGCTTTGACTGTTCTCTACATGTTCTACTTCTGTCAAACATCTGTAGCAGAAACGTTTCCCGAACTCACAGGGATCGGCTTTGCCGGAACCATAGCACTCTTTCCAGTTCCAAAGGAGAGAATCGCCAATAAACTCAACGAAATGAACGCATTAATTCGGGATCAAGAAGGTAATATATATGACTTAAGAATAATCTGTATCAAAAGTTGGAAGAAGAACGGAGAAAAATATCTTTGATTATGTTGCAGGTTCAAATATGTGCATCTATCGTAAAATGCTGTAATGCATTGGTAAATTGCAATACATTTTGCGACGGTTTTTAGTCATGGGTATTTTTCTTCCTCGATTTCTCCGTTTCCGTTTTTGTGAAGATGTTAATGTTACTTAGAAATAAACGATATGCCGATATGCCGAGATTTATCCTCTTTGTATGCGGGACTGGTTTTCACTGATGACGTTATTAGCAGACTTGTAGTTTTAGTATACATTACATGATATGAGTACGAGTATGTTACTAATACGAGTGCTAGCTTGTAAGTACCCCATGTTGTGAGGATGAGTACTAGCATGTAAGTACCCAATTTATGATTACGAGTACAAATATGTAAGTTTCCTTGTTATAAATAAGAGTACCGGGGTACAAGCCTCTATAATAGCAAGAACAAGTATTACTTTTGCATTAGATTAAATTATACAATACAAAAATGCACTGACATGCAGTTCGAGTACTAACCACAAGGTCGAGTACGAACACATGTAACTTTGCTGGAATATGGGTGCAACTACGGACTCACTTCAAGTCTGGTTACTAGTAATATTAGTGATTTCACTGATTTTAACATTAAATTGATAAATTGAACCCACACATTAACAGCATACTTGCATAACACTACTCTTCCATATGTCACAAATAATGTTTGCATCCAGACTATTAAGTTATACAGAAAGAAATTCATTTTCTCCACAGTTGTTATACTTTGAAACGCTACTTTGCGCTGGTATTGATAAATTTGGTATACGTTTAGTACATTCCTTAAGAACGATAGCATAACATTCGCCGTTCATTTCGCTAACATTGATATATTCCACTTTTTCCGCATATCAAGAAATGGAAAAAGTGTCGTGTCTGTTTCTTCAAATACTGTAATTCATCAAAGGGTTCACCATCTAAGGAAGATAATAAATATGAACATGAACGTTCATCTGTTCATCACCGGTCACGAAAATCTCTTATGGAATAAATCCCACACGTCATCACATTGTTTCGTCTCAGTTCGAACTTTATCCTTCAATATTGTTCAGTTTATCTGGTTTTGAATGACTTCATTTTCTTTAATATATGATTACTGCATATTTCTTAAATCCTAGGTACATTTTCTTTCCTGGGTAGGGTAACAATAACAAGCAAGTTACATGTTGCAGAAACATGAAAATCCAACACATTTTCATCCTGTAATCATGTCTTTTGAATTATTCCGTTCAAGGTACTTTGAATTTACCTAACTACCGCATTCTGTCGGAGTTCCTTGCGCCAGGCGAGCATGTTATTGCTGTCGGTATCGGTAACTTCTCATCGAACTCGTTCAAAGACACCTTACCCTGCGATGTTGCTGACCAATACTCTCTAGACACACCCTTGGTTTCATTCTTCATACCACTTTTGACCGGACCAGACGCCAATGGTGCGCCCCATTACAAGGTGCATCTCAGTAGCTTTGTGTCGACAGAGAAACCATTTCTTAACCCTAATATGGCATTACCGGTCAAACAAGTTGATGAGTTCGTCATTACGGAGTTCGGAGCGAGCATAACGAACGGAGAAGACTATTTCAGTGTGTCTTGGGAAGAAGCCGAGTCTTGCAATCTTGTTAATAACGTCATCAACGCTGACATCAATGAATATATAGATGAACTGATGTTCTCCGTTAACCACGAGTTGGACTTCTCGGCCTGTCAGTCACAAGATGTACAGGAGGTTGACATGTGCAAGGCGCGTGACGTGCTGACTCCAGCTATGTCGCAGAATAGGCACAACGTTTGCGAGTATTGGTCGCCTTTGGAATGCTTCAGAAAGTGTACACTCGAAAAGTATGCGTTAGATTCCATTTCCGAAGCATTCCAAGAGGCAAGTCTGCTCTCGAAGGACAACAAAGCTCCCATCGTCTTTGAAATACAACATCAAGCCGACTTTGCCGCTAATCTTAAAATCCCTTGTATTGAGTTGTAAACATGAGGGCTATGTGGATTGGTGGAGGTTGACCGACAGTCTATGTTTTAAAAGTTCCCCTTATATCTTCATTGTTATCATGATGAGCCCTAATGAATGTAATACTAGCATTCATTTTGCATATCCATACCAAATGATAAAACAACTGGAGAAAGGTTGCTCTCTGGAAGTAATTTAGCATGGAATTCTTCTCTTTTACTGTATGAAGTTTTATCTTTTAAATGTTTTAATTTTAACAGATGAAAGTTAACACATAATTACGGTGACATGTTAAGTTTTTGCAACTACTGTTATCACAATCTTGATTTGAACACAACACAAATGGCGTATAGAACATCATTAGGTCATCAATTGAAAGTGACTGGACTTCTTTGTCCAGCGACACAAACGCATGATTAAAACTCAATACTTTCATAACTTCAAATAACAAATTCCTGTTGCATTAAAAAAAAAGTTCAAGAAAATGGTGATGAATGTCATCTGGCACGGGTATAAATCTATCGCTTGTATGAATATCATAAAGAGCAGTATATGCGGAGTTATTGAATTAACATTGGCCTGCAGGAGCCGACTTCAAGGAATATTTCAGACTGTCAGCCCTGTCAGTTATATTTAGAATGTCGATATTAGCAACGGATCCATTTTGTTTTCTCCCCTACGTCATACCAATCCAAACTTTTGTCCTGAAATATGACTTTAATGTTTATAAGTCTAAGTGAAATTCTTTCTGTTAAAGTAACACGTTCTTAATTGTACCCACTTGCATGTACACATTAAATAGTAACATTTGAAAATCCAGTGTACCTGTTCTTGTAATTTCTTTTTCATCGATAAGAGTCCGGTTTCTCAGCTCCCCTGCATTAATAACGGAAAGATCTTTTTGACCATATACGATTTATTTATGTGTGTGTTTTCGTTAACAGCGCCATCTAATTCAACATGCAGGACGACATGCCTAACCCCTTGAAAGATCTAACGTCACCCCGTTGCGACTGTATCATGTATATCGAATACTTTTCTTTGTTTCTTATAGTAAGAACCCTTAAGATCGCATGTTATAATTCCTAGATAACAATATAGACCAATATCCACAGCGAAGGGGCAGTGGGAGTCACGTATAGTTATAATTGTTATTAGGTTTTCAGATTAGCGCCATCGATTCTGTAGAAATTCAATTTTGACAGTCAAACCATCGCACTCTCAAGACTCCCAGTTGTTTGTGTACTTATATACCTTTTCTCATTACACAACAATAGCTGAGGGTGGATTTTTTCAACACCCCCCAGTACTATTGATGAGCTCACAACTTTTCTCGAATTTGAAGACAACAAATATTGAATTGAGATGTTATTTAGGGGAACAAAAGTCATGGCATGTATCGACAGTAAGGTGCACGAAAACCTCTTCAATAGCATAACAGGGGCCAAGGCCTTGGCTAAGGAGCATCTGCCAGGCCTGTATCCCTTCTTCGCACGGTCGGTTTCACATGTCGATGTCCATGTATAATACACACAACGTTGCACGTAAGGTATGTGGAAGGTCAGAAGACTGTAGCCATACGAAATTGTTCAATTAGGAAGTTATAAGTGTCTTGGATACAGTAGGCGGAGTATTATTCATGCATGGTTACGACATCATGTCAATAAAGAGATTCATTTAGTGACGGAGTCGTTTCCTGAAATAATGGTGGTATGCTCTTTTAACGAAAATCATCCAAAGCTGAGCCTGCAGTTGGAAGTCTGACCTCAATATATGACCGTTATTAGCAAATTTTCGAGCACAGCTACTGAAACCGGAAGTACATGTTTCGCGCAAACCCGGTTCTACGGACTTCGGTTCGCTACTTCCATGAATGAATCTAATCGGCAAAATTCGCAGACATCGCAATGTAATTCGGGTTTACGAGTATCGTAGATCGATAGAGCATACATTAGAGACTCAAATACGATCATTTCCGGAAAAAAAACGAAGATTTTACCACTAGAACAGTGCATTTTCTCTTCGACGACCAATGCAAAAACCTGAAGGTAAGTCAAATCGAGTCGACGTTTATCGTTATGTGACTTTC